>BQNB010029637.1:0-30524 GCA_026074375.1 Tanacetum coccineum
TGATTGTTGGTTTGATTGGTTGTATGTTAAGTCCAAGTGAAGTTTATAAGTCCTTGAGGTTTGTCCTTGAGATTTGTCCCAAATGCTTATACAAAACACAATGAGTACTGAGAGGCAAAACGCAATTAGCGGGTCGGACAAAACGCAGTTCAAGGTAATTAGACAAAACGCAATTCAGCAAAACGCAATGGCTACACAAATCCCAAGTGTTACGAAACAAAATGCAATCTCTATTATCACCCAAAACGCAACAAATGTATGACAAAACGCAATTGTGGTTTTACACAAAACGCAGTTTGTTTTTCGACACAAAACGCAATTTTTTGAAAAATTTGGCAGAGTAACGTTTAGTCAAAACGCAATATTGTTCTTCAAAATGCAGTTGCAAAACGCAATCAAGCTTCCGAGACAAAACGCAAAGCCTTGGCAAAACGCAACGAGTCTTTGAGCAAAACGCAACCTTTAGACAAACCGTAGGAAGTAAAACACAATGCACTAGACAAAACACAACATTTTTTGAAATTTTGGTAGCATAACGTTGAGATTTGCTATTCAAAAGGTCTTCAACGAGGCAAAACGCAAGAGCAAATCGCAATCTGAGGCAAAACGCAATGATCTCTAAGCAAAACGCAACGAAGAACACGGCTTCAGATAGGCAAAACGCAGCTACGAAAAAATCTTCAAACTTACTTGTAAGCTATGAAATAATGTTAAAACCACCTAGTAATGATGCAAAGAATTGATCTAAGCCCGAAAGTACAAGTCTTTAACACTTTTAACCACGAAACAAAGATCAAAGTTGATTTTTTTCTTGCTTTTTTCGAACAAAAGAAAAAACAACCAACTAAACCCACGAATTTCACACAAAACAAACACTAAACTCCCCTTGGCGACTGATACCACATGTTATCCCACTAAATGAATCCATTACACAACAATAATCTTTACCAATATGCTAGAAAATAAGAAGAAAACTTAGAGAGAGAAAGTAGAGAGAGAAACAAAGATAGGAAGATTAGATTAGAGAAAAATGGTGAGTTACAAAATGAATGAAAATGTAACCAACTCCCTTCACCAAGTGTGGTGAAGGGATATTTATACCCATGCCTTGCTATCTTGGCACTTGGGCTTTCTAAACGGGTCGGGCTTGGTTTAACTTGGGCTTTGAGCCCGAAACACGGACAATATTAGATTACAATCCAAGCCCGTTGAACCCGACTAGCCTATTACAATACAAGACCTAGTTTGACTTTCTAAGACCGATAACATTCTTGTTTGACTTAATATAATTAAGGCTAACAGTTTGTACTGGCAGTACTAACTCCATTAGTACTGTTAGTTACACATTGGCAGTATTAACTCTTGTGAAGATTTATTCCTAACATATCATGCCTCCTGCTCGAGTTCTCTCTGTTCTTAAAATTCGGCCGCTTGTCGAAACTTGCCTTATGCAGTGTTTCATGATGTTTCCATGTGGGTGTAGCCTTCTTCCTAGATTGGTTGGCTACTACTACTTCTCTTCTAAGAAAGGCTGTGGTCATGCTCGTCATTTCATCTACTGACTTTGGGATGTTATCATTCAGACGCTTAATTAAGTTAGGATTGGTGATGCCGTGCATGAATCCAGATACCCTCATGCATTTTGGGGCTCCATTGACGTGCATGCTCTCAGCTTTGAAGCGTTCCATGAATGCCTTTGTAGACTCTCCTTCCTTTTGTTTGATGTGGTGTATTTTGACATGGCCCTTGATGTATTTCTTTTATTGTAAGAAATTTCCGAGGAACGCCTTTCGCAATACCACATAACCGTCTATGGACTCTGGCGAAAGTGTATCGAACCAAACTCTTGCTGACCCTATTAGCGTAGAGTTGAACATGTGGCACCACGTGGGCATGACCCATCGTTCTATCTTGGCTGTCGTCTAAAAGATCTTAAGGTGATCTTCTGGGTCGCCTGTTCCGTCATACGTCTTGACGTTGGTTGGCATGTGGGTCCTTTTAGGAACTTCGAAATTACGGATCCGAGGGGTAAATGGATCGATTTCCTCGCACAGCCAAGGTTGGGACAAGTCTTCCTCATCAATGGATTTTTGTTTTTTTGACTTGGACTTCCAATGTCCACCTCATTCATGCTCGCTCTCAAAGAGGTAAGTCTCTTCAGTTCGGGTAGGTTGCCTGCGGTTTGCTCGATCAACCGCATCCCACTCTCTTTCGATTTTTCTCTGTCTTTCGCTAGAGCATGTAACATAACTCCAAACAACGTTTCTTGCCTCCTTCCTTTTATGGTTTGGGTCTTCGGCCAACCTTCCCGAACTGGCGCGTCTTATGTCACTTGCGTGCTTGTGTCGTGACGCGACTTTGGGCCCTAAACGCGAATGTACGTCTTTTTTCCTTTCTCCCAGTCGTGTGAAGATGTTCTTGTCCCTGACGCCTAGCTTAGTGAACACCGTGGTGCTGACATGGCTTCTTTGGTGGGTGGAGCTTTACTCCTCATGCCTTAGTCTGGAAAAGACGCTCCGGCTTTGACAGGGACGAGTGCCTATAGATGTGGTGTATGGGCTTGGGTTCCGCCTTTTTTGGTTCTTCTTTTTATGTCGCACGACTCTAACTCAGAGAGATGAGTTTTTTCTTGCGTCTTTGCTTTTTGCCGCGAGCTTTCACTATAGGTCAGGCGTGTTTGTACGAGTTTTTCTTGGTGGACCTTCTCTGCCATGATACGCAAGAGTTGGTTGTAATGCTTTTCACATATCTTGCGGAGTCTGTCTTCTGGCAAGAACTGGGGGGGGGGCATCAGTTGCTTGTTTACTCCCTTTGCCTGTCGTGTTTTGAACGATGGAATGGGCTGGCGTTTGGGCGCGTTATGCTGATTTGCTCATTTTGGATGAGTTTTTGGGGACGTAGTTATGTTGAGTCCCACGGTCCACGGATGACGCCAATTACAAACCCATTACCACGTCATCAGTTCCTATATTTATAATACGTTTCATGCAGGCCCGGCCCTGGTACCGGGCGAGACGGGCGAGACGGGCGATGGCCCAGGGCGTCAAATTAGTGGGGGGCATCAAATGATCGAGTTCTGTTAACGTGTTTTAATTGATTATGAACAGAGTTTCTATTATTTTCTTTTAATGGAGTTTAGTTTTTTTAATGGAGTTTATCTCTGGTGGAGAAGATGAGTAAATTTGTATTCTTTATTAATTAGTACCCTATTGTTATGTAAAATCTCCTTCTAGCCCCTTTGACATACATAGATCATTACTTTTACCCCTGACTGAAATATATTGTTTTTAGTCCTACTATAGTTTGGACTTTGGAGCCCAAAACATTATTTTCTCTTAAAAATACTTATTGAGAAAATTATTTACTTAGTTTTTTAAAAAAGGTAAAGTGTATTGCGTGATCTCTTACTTTATGAAATTAATAGTTTGGAATAAGTGAATTTTATTAAACATTTTAATTACTTGGTAGATTATTTTATAAATAAACACGGTACATTGAAAGTTTATTTTCTATATAAAAAAACGCAAGTTGCTGTTAAATTTAGACTTTTTTACAAAAAAAATTGTTAAATTGTTGGTGATATACAACATATCTTAAAAATTGTATTGCATAGTCATCAAAATTCACAAGAGGTAGACTTCATTGGATATTTGATCGTGTTTTTTTATAAATTCTCTGCTTTAATTCTTTTTATGGTTGCGAATAATCCTTTAAACCATGATTGTTAAGATCCTGATCTTGATTTTAGGATCTTACGATTTTACGATACTGCAAAGCAAAAACGACCCGAATCCTAGATAGGATCGTTATATGCTTATAATCTTATATGATCCCGATCTTGACCATAGGATCTTAAGATCTACTCCGATCCAATCTTACTTTTCTCGAACCAGATTCTAAATAACTACAAATTTATGGGTTGTGTTTCGTAGAATTTAAAAACCAACATGTTAATCTTCTCAAACATTTCATAATCATAGTTTAGGACAACATTTCTTTGAAACATTCATATAATTTTGTGTTTATAATATATAATAATTTGTAGATTTGTATAATATTACAAAAACTATTAAGACAATGAAATTATAGTAGGATCTTACGATCCCAATCCGACTTTACGATATCGATCTTAGAAAGACAAAAACGATCCTGGGTAGAATCCCGATCTTGAAAACCTTGCTTCAAACCACTAGATTAATTTGGGATAAATGATTCATGAATTATTTACTAATGATTATAGAATCCTCCATAATGAGATGTGTGGTTTTATCATCTAATATGAAGTTTTATAAAATGGTTTTAACTTGGTAAATTTAACTGATTTGAAGTTTTATAAAATGGTTATAACTTGATAAATTTAACTGATTTGAAGTTTTATAAAATGGTTCTAACTCGGTAAATTTAACTGATTTGAAGTTTTAAAACAACTCAAACTAAATATGTGTTGGAGTATTTAATAGTAAGTTTGAGTTGCCTAGGTTGACTATAGATTCGAAACGAATAAAAAAATGTTAGTTGTTTGTTTGTTTTTAAGGGGCATTACATACTCGCAGAGTCGTCTCGTTTTTTTCGGTGGCCCTAGGCAATAACAACATAGAAGCCCTATTACACTTGTAAACTAAAAACAAATTACATATAAACTTGAATTATATGGCTCATATATGTATAGTATTATATGTATTCATATGCAAAACTAATAATAATGTGGCCCCTTTTAAGTGGAGGCCCTGTGCGACGGCACCTACTGCACACCCATCCGAGACCCCTCTGCATACTCGTTCAAGGCATCCAAATTCTGAGGACCGGCTCTAGTTTCATGCTCTCAATATACACGATTGGCAAATGCTTTTAACTTCAAAAGTTGTCAATTTATGAAGTAAGTTTTCAAAGAATCTTGAAATATCACCCATGAAAAACCACTTGTGAAAAGCGCGGGACTGATCGAACAAAAACAAAACAATTCCAAGTCCCGTCTCACCACCATAACCCCCCAAAAAAAGAGTCAACTCAAGCCCCAACACGACACCGTTCCACCACCCCAAACCCCTCCTCACCGGAAAATGGTCCACACAGCATACGACTCCCTCCAACTCCTAACCAACCTCCCAAATAAAATCGACTCCATCTCATCCTACGGTCCAAATCTCCTCATCTCTTCTTCAGACGGATCTCTCCAAATCTACGCTCCACAATCCTCCACGTCATCACCATCCGATCATCTCCTAAAGGAGCCTTATGTACTTGAAAAAACACTTAATGGATTTAGTAAACGCCCAATTTTGGCTATGGAAGTCTTGGAGTCTAGAGATATGCTTCTTTCGTTATCCGAGTCCATTTCGTTTCATAAATTGCCCAATTTCGAGACGGTTGCGGTTATTACCAAAGCCAAAGGAGCGAATGCCTATGCGTGGGATGATAAAAGAGGCTTTTTGTGCTTTGCTAGGCAAAAGAGGGTTTGTATCTTTAGACATGATGGTAATTTGTTGTCAATTTTCATAAATTGTGGCGCGTCGGGATTAAATTAATACCATGTGCGAAAATGTGCTGACGAGGTTTTAATCATATAGAATGCTTAAATAAATGGGTCTCAAAATATGCCACAAAAGTTTGAGCTTATGAAATATCACATTTGCTCATAAGCCCACAAATAAGCTTAAACCTGTACCCTAAAGTAATACTCCCTAATTAAATGGGAAAACTACTCCATTGTCTCAAAAACAATCTGTTTAAGAAAAATAGCTTACTTTGTGCAGAATGATTGTTTTACGCTTTATCAATTATTCAATGGTTTATAGTTTTACATTTAGTTACGTGGTTAACTTGATTGATCATACCCGTCCACTTTTAGTATTATGTGCGAAAATGTGATTTTATGTATGTTTAATGGCCAAAGTAATAGTAAAGGAAATTAGGATATGAAGTGATTAGTAATAATACTTTCGACATGATGGTAGCGTGTTTGTGAATTTGTGTTTGATTGTGTGATTGTTTGTTGTTAGCATTGGGGCGGGATTACATTAGTAGTATTGGTGACATGTTGTTTGTGTAAATTTAATGGATAAAGTAATATTTAAATGAAAGAAAAGAGCAGAAGTAAAATATGAAGTGAATAGTACTTCATTTGTTACACTTTTCATAGACAGATAAGTTCAAGTTTTTAACAATTCCTTGTTTAGTTTAAGTTTTGTAATATTACTCTCAGTCACTATGGTAAACTTGAATTACGCATCCGTTTTTATTAGTCGACAGTTAACATGGATAATTAGATTGGGAACGGGTGAGTAATTTTTTCTTTTATTAAGGAGAATGTCAGCTTTGTGGTTGGTTATTAATGTTTTGCAAATTAATGGATAATGACGTTTGTTGTTTCGATACATGGAAAAGAGAACTTTTGGTTTAGTGGTTACATAATGGATGAATGGCTCCTTTAGAAGTTGACGAATGATGATTTGCAGCTTTAGCTTAAAAGAGTGAAATATAAGTGATATGTAGAAATGTGAACTTCAATTATTTTACTAGGTGAAAGATGGTTTCCATTTTCAGACACGATGGTTATTTGTTAAATTTGAGCTTAGTTGAGGTATTATTTGCTATCAGAAGTTTTATGTAGGTGGAAATTTGATGATATAGGGGGTGTTTCAGATTGCTTACTGCTTATGTTTGTGTTTATAGATATCATTTATGTTGCTTTAAAAAAGCACTCCAGGAAATAGTATTTGGATTTGCTTTTTTTTTTCGAAAAGCAATACGTTTGGAATTGATAATAATTTCTGTTGTTTGGGATTGAAGGAAATACAGTATTTGGGTTATTAGCTACATGATGGATAATTGGCTTTATTAGTATATGTTGATGAATAATGAATCACAATTTCAGTATATAAGAGTGAAGTGCAAGAGATTTGTAGATATGTGGTATTAGTTGAAAATTTTAATTGAATAACTAGGTAAAAATGGTTTGCGTTTTCGGATACAATGGTAATCTGTTTAACATTGAATTTAGTTTCCATATTATTTGCTTTTGGAAATTCTATGTAAGTGGAAATTTGATGATATAGAGGGTATTTAAGCAAAAATAAGACAAAGAATCCCGAACACCCGATAATTGATTGACAAGGATTTTTGCTGTTTAGAATAGAAGGAAAATAAAAGTTTTGGTTAAGTGGTAATATAATTGATAAATAACTTCTTAGGTTAACACTTGACGAAATTAGTGATAAGTAATTTGTCTTTTTTATAGGAGGACGTGGATTTGTGGAGGTTAAAGAATTTGGTGTCCCGGATACAGTGAAGTCAATGTCTTGGTGTGGTGAGAATATATGTTTAGGGATAAGAAGAGAATACACGATACTGAATGCCACGAATGGTGCGTTATCAGAGGTTTTTCCATCGGGGAGGATTGCTCCGCCTTTGGTAGTGTCTCTTCCTTCCGGGGAGCTTCTTTTGGGGAAGGTACTGTATACTATTTTCTTGTTTGTTATATGCCATAATCTGTTATTTTGTGGAGTAAAAGTTGTAAATAAGGCAGAACCTTCGTGTTACAATGAGGGTTAACTATCAGCCAGTTGATACGCATCCGAACAACGAGTTGACTTTATTTTTTGCTTAGCAACATTGATGATTTTTAATCATTTTTTTTTCATCCACAAGGGAACTTTATCCATTTTTTTTACTTCTTTATGATTAATAATTTTGGGCAAGACAGAAATACATATGACTGTGCACTTTATAAGTTGCATATCGAAATGTACTAATGTCATAATTTTTTCAAACTTTTAACTAGCTTTGAAAGATATTAAAAACACGTGGGGCACTTTTTGTAAGAGTAAAAATTTAGAATTGTGGTTGTTCATCTTTCAGAAGAAATATGAGTATATTGCAGTCGCAGACTTTTACTTCACCTTATGGTGAAGTCTAGTATTTCTTAAGCAGACAGAGAATACAGAGCAACTTTATTCCTTCACTATAGGTCTTTTTTAAAAATAACGCATTGAAGTGTTCTTCTGTTATCTAATTTTTTATCTTTAGTGGTACTATAAATGTTGGTGCTACATTTTCCATATGATTTTCAGGATAACATTGGTGTACTTGTGGATCAAAATGGCAAGCTCCTTCAAGAAGGCAGAATTTGTTGGTCTGAGGCCCCATCAGTAGTTGTCATTCAGAAGCCTTATGCTACAGCGCTTTTACCTAGACACATTGAGGTATTCTGGCATTTTACGCTACCAACATTAGTGCTAAATTTGATTAAGTTCATATAAAGCATAGTTGTTTAGGACTCACATATGCTGTCAACATGAGGTTTGCAGATACGGTCTTTACGAGTCCCTTACCCATTGATACAAACTGTTGTTCTTCGTGATGTACGGCGTATTCACCAAGGAAAGAATGCTGTAATTGTTGCCTTAAACAATTCTATTTACGGATTGTTTCCTGTTCCTCTGGGCGCACAGGTTTGTTTTAAACTTAGCAAGATAGTTAGGGCTTTAATATTATTCAAAGTTGAATACTTTGTAATTTAGATTCAATACTTACTTAGAACCATGAATAGTTAAGCATGACATGCATTATTTAACATTCCATCATTGTCATTTACATATAAATCCAGTTGGTGCAAAATTAAGAGGATGAGGCTTTTTCTAATAGCCATATTGTTTCATAGAAGAAAGATGGTTATCTTTATATTGTCTCACTGGGCAATTGAGTGGATTTGTAGGCCCTAAAATTTGTAACCTTGCCAAGTGTTGGTATTCGGGTCTTGATAAACAAAGATTGCTTGGATAATTCTTGAATCGTGTATAGTTCACTTTCCGAATACAATATTTCGACCCTATTTGTGCCTTGGGTTACACGAAATTCGTATATGGGATAAGACAAGAACACACTCAAATTCTAGGCACAAGAATGATAGCAAAAACATGAAGAAGATTGTATGGGTTGTTATGATATGAATCTTATAAGAATATTATTTTTCATCTCCTTATATTACAAGACCAAAATCAGTTTATAAAGAAAAACCAAGTGACGGTTGGTATGAGAAGTTGTGTCTTATAATGAAAAGTCATGATGACCCTTGAGAATAGTCAAAACCAACTTCTCATCTACGAAACTTTAATTATGTCACAAGGCACAGCCTTTAGTGACATTCGTAAATGGCTTAGTGACTCTTTAAGATGTCGTTAATGTTCGTATCACCAACCTTTATCTTATGATTAAATAAACTTATACGAGTGTGCACTCCGCACCACCTAACTCGTATTATAGCTTAACTTAATCCCTTTGGTCTCGGGTAAATCACTATTACATAAAATGCTTGAGGACACTAAAATCACCAACACCAAGGGCACGAAATGGTCACCTCCATACAACTAAAATTCAGTTTCGCAATGCAGATTATACAATTGACAGCATCTGGAAATTTTGAGGAAGCCCTGGCATTATGTAAGTTGCTTCCACCAGAAGATTCAAGCCTTCAAGCATCAAAAGAGCAGTCCATTCATATTAGGTAATATAGTGTGCATAGTTTTAGCTACATGCACCCGGGATGTATCCACAAAACTAAATGTTATGTTTTGCTACATACGTATTTTTAAATGTCATCATGCACCCACACCAGCTAAGTGTTTTCTTGATATTACATGAAGTTATTGCTACTTGTGTTTCCTTGGTAGTGGGCTTGGTTAAGTTTTGACATTCATATCCTGTAATGATATGAGGTCAAAAATTGTTTTTATATAACACCCCTAAAAGAAGTGGACTTGTTTGAAGTGTTAGCAGTTTAGTATTGGACAAAGTTGTGAAAACTTATTGGTGCATGGTTTTGTTGTGCTCAATGATTTTTCTGAAGTCCTTAATAATGAGTTAACTTTTTTAGAGATTTCAAAGTATCCCAAAGCAAGATTTTCATTCTTAACAATCAAATTTACCATAATGGCACTCGTGACATTTTGGATAATGTACGTGCTGATTTTTTCAAATTAAAACACCAATTTTCTTTTGCAGTATTTGTCATAAAGTTTAACGTAGGTATGGAAGCTTTTCTAGAGCTGATGTCAATCTCAAATATTTTAACTAGTCCACTTGACACCACAAGACTCTTGTACCTCCAATCCTCCATATACAGTGGTGTGCAAGTGGGGACTGGGGAAAGATGATATAAGAGATGGAGATATAGCTGGGCTGGGAAACTGTTAAAACGGGTCGGCTTAGGGAGACCAACTAACACCCTTTTTTTTGTCCATGTATTAGAAAAATTATGAGCAACTAATGTGCTTATTATGATCGCAAAAATGGTATTATAATAATAATAATAATAGCATGGATATATGAATAAAATGATGTAGGAGGTTGTAACTTGTAAGCGATAAATATAGACTTCAGTCGATATTCAGCCCATTTGACCTTCCCCCTTATCCACCTTTTTTGATCCTTTTAATATAAAAACAATCTAAATCGACCATATTTATAAGTAAATGCATAAAAATTGCCACGCCGAGCTGATATGTTGTCCCTTGTTACAGATATGCACACTATCTATTTGAAAACGGGAGCTATGAGGAGGCAATGGAACACTTTGTGGCATCTCAAGTTGAAATAACATATGTTCTCTCTTTATATCAATCTATTATAATTCCAAAGTCATCTGTAGCGGCTGAACATGATAAGTTTCTGGATGGGACTGGGGAGGCGTATTTATCAAGAGCATCATCTGGTATTTCAGATGATATGGACTCTTCTCATCTACTGGAATATGATGAGAGTTCAGTTCTTGAGTCAAAGAAAATGTCACACAATACTCTAATGGCCCTGGTCAAGTTCCTGCAGAAGAAGAGGAGCACCATAATTGGGAAGGCGGCTGCTGAGGGAACAGAGGAGGTTATCTCAGATGCTGTTGGCCACACCTTTGCTTCTTATGAAAGCAGCCGTCCCAAGAGATCAAACAAGGTAACATGAAGCATCTCGAGTATTGCACACTTGAAGTTTTAGATTAATTGATACACTTATGCTTGGATGTTGTGTTGCTTTACAGTTATTAATGTTAAGGAATATTGGGCCTTGGGCTGTAATAATAGGCTCAGGTTCTATAGATAACTTAGAAGTAACATCCTTCTATTTGATTTTCTTGGTGAATTTTATATTATTGATGGGCAGAAGAACTTGATAGTTGATTTATGGGGTTTGGTCGGGTGGGTTGGGTACCGGGTGACACCATGTGGTTTCATAATGCGGATACTGGACTAGTTCAGGTTCGGATTACCCACACACACTTTCTTTATTCTACATTATATTCTTAAAATAGTTTATGTGTTAAATTTATTATAAAAACTAAGTTATATAGATACTTCAACTCGTTTTCTGAAATAAAGCGATTTTGAATTTAAAAGCCTGTAATGCATTTGAGTACGCTTTGGATGACCCTCAACCGGTTTGACTTTATAAAATCTTTTAGTTGTACTCATTTAACGTATTGACTAATGACTATATAACATTTACGAAAGTAATGTCACTGCTCCTACCCTGTAGCTTAGGAATAGTTACGGAAATGATATAATATAAATACAACTCAAGAGAGTAATATTAACAAATGTGACAATGGTTGAGTAGTAAACTTCATGCCCTTTGACCCAATTTGCCTAGGTTAGAGCTTTACATCAAACACTTAATTTAAAACTTTTATCATGCTTAAAATATTTGCACCTATCCCCTGAATCTATATTGTACAACAGCACAATCCTGAACTAACAAAAATGACCACACAACCCATATACTTATTATTAGTTATTAAGTTTTTACCATTGTTTTCAATTTTATTTTATTTTACCACACATTATTAATTGGTATCACACTAATAAAGTTTGGTTAGGTGTATAAAATTTGATCTCACCTAATTTCTGTTACAACTAAGTTGTCCCATTCTTATTAACCCATAAACCTGAATAAGTATAAGTGTATAACTAAAATATAAGTAATTTTATAAGATGATCAACCGATCCATATAGTTATTATTACTATTATTATCATTCTTGAACTATCATTGACTTTTCTAATGATTTATAAGAAGTTTTATTAGCAAGGAGACTACTTAAAGTTATAAGGGATAATTACTTGGAAATGTAGCTAACTTGTCACTTTTTCTAGAGTTGTGTAGCCTTTTTTGTGTTTTTTTAAAAGCCATGCTATTGAATTCCGTCTATTGTGTGTGCCTTGTGGCCATTTTACCCTTCCATTTGTCAACGCTTACATTAACAGGGGAGGGGTAAAATGGTCACAAAACACACACAATAGATGGAATCAATAGTATGGTTATATAAAAGCACAAAAAAAGAAGGCTACAAACTCTAGAAAAAGTGACAAGTTAGCTACATTTCTAGATAATTATCCCAAGTTATAATTTAACAGTTGCAACGAGGTTATAATTTGTGTCTCACATGTGAGAAAAACACTTTATCTCAATAGTGAGAGGGTGGAGAAATTATAATTTATGTATCACACTGATTTGGATTACCTTAAAAGTTAACTGAGTATAACAAATATCTTTGAGTCGTTTTCCTGGATAAGATTACACTATGAATTCATACCAGCTGCAACGTGCGGGCAAAATATTATTATCAGAGATAAAAAAAAAAACTGAATGTGTCGAATTTGCAACCTCTGGGATTTACATTCTTTATTTGGGTAGCATTTTTGACCGATAATCAGGCAGTCTTAAAAATAGTACCAGATTAAATACATTATATATTTAACTGTAACATCTTTTTTTTCTCTAGGGCAGAGTCCATATCCCCCTTGACTCAGGTGCCAGAGAAACGGCAGCAGTATTGGACACGGCACTTCTGCAAGCCCTGCTTTTGACTGGACAGTCTACCGCTGCTTTGGATTTGCTGAAAAGCCTCAACTATTGTGATGTAAAAATATGCGAGGAGATATTACTGAATGGAAATCACTATTTGTGTTTATTAGAGCTTTACAAGTGCAACTCGCTACATCGTAAAGCTCTCAAACTTCTTCATCAGTTAGTTGAGGAGTCCGATTCAAAGGAACCCAAAATTGAACTCACCCAAAAATTCAAGCCTGAGATGATAATTGATTATCTCAAAGTAAGTCCTATTAGATCTAATAGCAAATTTAGTCCTCCGTAAGGAAAATGTCACTAAATAGTAATAGCATTACCCTTTTTTCTACCTAGGCTGGTAAACCTTTTTTAAAGAGGTTTAAGTACTCAAATTTTAAATTGTTATGATGTTGTGAATTGTTTTCTTGGAAAAAATGACCTGCAAGCTATATTAGGTTGCTGACGTCGATGTGCTAATTGTTAATAGCTGGCTTGGTGTCCGAGCTGTGTAGAATTAATAGCGTTGTGTCCAGTCAACTATTTTACACAATTGGAATCCATGTCATCATATATATACAATTAGGATTGCCCCCTTAGCTATTTTCGCCACACTAGCATATGTATAACGGCTGTAAGACAGGTTGCAGGTCAGTTTCTCAATAAATTTCTCAACATTGAAAATATAACTAAAAACTCTAGTGCTTAAACCTCCTAAAAGATGGAGTGACCCAAGTGGAACACTGGTGAACCTTGATTTTTTTCCCTATAGTTTGAAAAACCTTGGCCTTACTTTATATATGGATCTTTTCTAATTTTTGGTTCTTATGCAGCCTCTCTGTGGGATTGACCCTATGACTGTACTAGAATTCTCGATGCTTGTGCTTGAAAGTTGTCCTGTACAAACC
Source organism: Tanacetum coccineum (assembly GCA_026074375.1). Lineage (NCBI taxonomy): Eukaryota > Viridiplantae > Streptophyta > Magnoliopsida > Asterales > Asteraceae > Tanacetum > Tanacetum coccineum. Next base: position 13,735 of record BQNB010029637.1, read on the forward strand.
ATTGAGCTCTTCTTGTCGGGAAACATTCCTGCAGATTTGGTCAACTCATACTTAAAACAGAATGCACCCAGCATGCAGGCTACATACTTGGAGTTGATGCTCTCAATGAACGAACACGGCATCTCTGGGAACCTGCAGAATGAGATGGTATATATATTTTTCTTTTCACCATGTTTTTCCACTCTCAGTAGGTGCCTTGAATGGTGTGACCTTAGGAATTAGATATGTAAGGTGGTTTGACTTCCTGAACTCCCAGCCTTCAACAAACAAAATGAGTAGTAATAAATGGAAAGGGAATGGTGGCAACTGCAATTGATGATAAGTTCGGACATAATTGGTGGCCGAGCCAAATGCAAGGGACGCAGAAGGGATTATTAATCATAATTTGGTGGCTAAGCCAAATTATTTTGGTGCTGTACTTCCTATGTTAAAAAGTATACCAAAAGAAAGTTTATCTGTGTTAGTGTTTTGCTAAATTAACTGCTGGAACTTTCAAGAACTCAATAAAAAAAATTCTCCAACCTTTGACCTAGTTAACGGTGCTATTACCTGGGATAAAGTTCCTGGAAATCAAATGAAGCAATATTTATTACTCTCCCCGTCTCATAAAATGCAACTTTTGACTTGGCGTATAGCTGAGAAATCTTGTTGACCACAATCATTCTTGCCTATTTCTTTGTAATGATTGCTAGGCAATTTTGAGAAGATATCTTTCTAGAAGCTGTTAATTATCTGTTAGGAAAAGCCAAAGTATGAAGTGTTTCATTCTGTTGCGATAGTAGGATTGAAATGTTTTTCTTCAAGAAAAGGCAATTAAAATCTTCTACTTTTTCATGATGCTTCCGGATTAAAATAACAATAAATTATATCTTTGTTCCCCCCTAAATCCCTGTGTTGCAGGTCCAAATTTATCTTTCGGAAGTGCTTGATTGGTATGCTGATCTCACTGCTCAGAAGAAATGGGATGAGAAAGCTTATACCCCAACAAGAAAGAAGCTCCTGTCTGCATTAGAGGGTATTTCAGGATATACTCCAGAGGTTTTGTTGAAGCGACTACCAAAAGATGCCTTATATGAAGAACGAGCAATCTTATTAGGCAAAATGAACCAACACGAACTTGCATTGTCCATATATGTTCACAAGGTATAATTTATTGTTTAGTTTTGTTTTAACTTAAATAGTAGGATAAATATTGTTTAAACTTATGTTTAAATTTTCTTGGTCTTCCAGCTTCATGTTCCAGACCTGACGCTGGCCTACTGTGATCGGGTGTATGAATCAGGACTTCATCAACAGCCCGCAAAAACTCCTGGAAACATATACCTCACATTACTGCAAATCTATTTAAATCCTCAGAAAACAACAAAAGATTTCGAAAAGAGAATAAATAAAATAGTATCCTCTCCTAGTGGGGCCACTCCTAAAGCTGGCTGGACTTCACTTAAAGGTAAAGGAAGAGGGTTGGGTAAGAAAATTGCAGATATTGAAGGCGCAGAAGATACCAGAATTAGCGCTAGTGGCACAGATAGTGGGAAAAGTGATGGTGATGGTGATGTTGACGGAGATGAGGAAGGGATTTCTAAAATAATGCTAGACGAGGTTCTTGATGTTTTGAGCCAAAGGTGGGACCGTGTTCATGGAGCTCAGGCCCTGAAGCTCTTACCTAAAGAGACTAAGCTACAGGTAATGACTTACCTTTTGTTTTCTAATATGCTTAAAATTCGCAAGATGTTATGGCAATTTTGACTCATATACCAACTCATGGAGTGATTAGGGCTATATAGTATCTCTATAGAGTTAAATGGGTAAGACATAATTATACTAACAGAAAGTAATCGGGTCATACGTCCTGAAATATAAATGCATAAAACCTCATCAACCGACCTTAGAAAAAAGTTAAACTTATTGTGATCATGTTGGTAATATTACAATAATGGAGGAGTGTTTGTGTGTTAGCCTAATCTGACCTGAACCACTTCGAATTGCAGTGTTCTAACTCCGTTTTGACTCGTTGCATACTTGCCCATTTTGAACCCCACCGAAGGACTTGATATCTATGTGAACTCTTAAACGTAGTTATATGTCATGTGGTGAATCACAAAATGAATTTTCCTTTTACTAGAGTCAAACCATATATATGTGATAAACAAGGCTACCCAGTAGTAGAACATCAACCATAGCTCTCTAAAGGAGGATATAATTAAGTTTTTTGTGTTGATGCTTGAAAAAAGAAAGGATAGATTATTGTCTATCTATTGATACATATGGACATGCTAATGCGTCCTTAAGTTCGGTTAAGCCTTTTCCTTTTCTGTATCCCTTTCCTTTTCTACTTTTTTTTTCTGATTTCACATGTTAATAAATTAAATAGAAGCCCCTATGTGTGTGTTAAAATCACACAAGGATGTTATGTTTCTGAGTTTTTCTGCCCTTTGATTAATCAGAACTTGATTCCATTTCTTGGACCTCTGCTGCGAAAAACCAGTGAAGCGCACAGGAACTTTTCAGTTATCAAGAGACTCAGAGAAAGTGAAAATCTTCAGGTATGTCTAATCTCTCTTTCATTGGAAACGTACAATCTATCTTCTTTTTAGAACTCATTTTTGTGCTGAGGAATTACCAACGACATTTTGTAAATGGTAAACTTGTCATTTCAAAAGAAACTTGCTCATAACCCGTGTTAAAGTATGCTTTTAAAATTTTAAAGAAAATCATTAAACAACATTTGCCTCCGAACCCGCTGCCTAGCGCGGGTACCATGCTAGTCTTGAAATTTAAAAATTTTAAAAATAGTAACAAAATTCATCATTAAATTAATGGTTTAAAATATTGTTCAGTCCTCAAACTTTTATCCTTTTTCGTTTATAACCCATAGATTTTTTTTCTCGCATTAACTATAAATTGAACCCGTAAGTGTTGCATTAAGGGTCGCACCAAAACCACAAGTTCGCGTGTATAATTATTTGCCGCTATACACCGTCGCTTTGCGCGGATATTCGGATGTATAATTATACACCATCGTTTTACAGTCAACCTTTCCCAAATATCAGTTACCAATTGACATTCTTAGTCACTTGGATCACAAAATTCAAACAAGAGCATTGATTGGCATGCTTAAGTAGTATGCCTAATTATATGCTTAAACCTACATGACAGCATTCTGCAACATTCTGTTGGAGACAGCACATGACCCACAATTTCACAAACCACTAAAACGCTACCACATCCTTTTAGGCACAAAAGTAATCACATGTTTAGGCCTCCATATCATTTTCCTTCAACAATGTAGCACCATCATGTGGTTATGATAAAATAAACAACTATTTGTCCATGTTTAAAGCAAGGTTTTCAAGATCGGGATCCTACTCAGGGTTGTTTTCGTCTTTGCAAAATCGAGATCGTAAGATTGGATCGGGATCTTAAGATCCTACTATAGTGTTTTTTTTAATTAATTAATTAATTTTTTTAAAACGGCAAACTTTTACAACCTACACCACCTATCTCACAAATTTTATCTCACGTCTCCAACGAGACTTGATCCCTCAACCTTTAGGTTGAAGAGCCACTCACATACCACCTATCTCACAAATACTATAATGTCATTTTCTTAATAGTCTTTGTAACATTGTACAAATCTACAAATAATTATATATCATAAACAGAAAATTATATGAATGTTTCATAGAAATGTCGTTCTAAATTATGATTATGAAATACATCATAAACAGAAAATTATATGAATGTTTCATAGAAATGTCGTTCTAAATTATGATTATGAAATACTACGTATTTAAGAAGATTAACATGCTGATTTTTTTAAATTCTACAAAACACAACCCATAAATTTGTAGTTTTTTAGTTTGTGGTTCGAGAAATGTACGATCGGATCGAAGTAGATCTTATGATCCTATGGTCAAGATCGGGATCCTATAAGATCTTAAGCTTGCAAAGATCCAATGTAAGATCCGGATCGTTTTTCCTTTGCCGTAGTGTAAAATCGTAAGATCCTAAGATCAGGATGGTGATTTTCTTAACCATGGTTTAAAGTACGAGACACAAGTCTTCACTTAGATAGTGAATAGATACATTTGAAACTGCATAAAGATTTATTATAATTACATGTGTCCAATATAGGAAGATACGAATAATATATGGCAAACACAAAACACACATATATTGCGACGTATGTTGGTAACTTTTACGTTATTTGAGGACACCAATAAAGGCTGTAAAATGAACGCATATTCCCTTGTAGAACTGCAACTCATATTCACTTGGAGTTTTCAAAGAAATGGTTCAACAAAAGACTGTCTTGTCTCGTCTATAAGGTGAAACACAATAATCAACTTGAAGGTGGAAAGTAATAAGTTTGACCTCAAAGGTCAAATTTGTATAAACCAAACCACTTGTTTTGTAGATGCTTAGCTTCTGAGCTGATGCGACTTTACGCACAAATGATTGTGCAAAATTTTCTTGCCTGCAAAATTCATCATGACAATTTGGTAAGTGTACAAATAAAAGAATTTGACATCTAAAGTTTCAAATTATGCGGGGAAAAGTTCATATCTATATTACGATTTCTTATACTATCTTGCAACTTAAAAAATAGAGAGTGTCAACTGAATATGTGGGTGAGCTATATGAATGTTACATGTTAGAATTAGGTGACCCCCCCCCCCCCCCCCTGGTTGCAACCCCCCTGGTTGCAACAATTAGACAAAATATGGTTGAAAATCCTACAATGAGTCATTCAGACAATACATAATTTCTTTACGTAGATTTAGAGTTTAAACTACATAATATTCGAATGTAAAAAACCAAATATTACAATGATTGAAGTGCCTCTCATAGCTTTTCGTATTCCTCCGCTTTACAATTAATAACATGTAACTTTTTTCATGTCCATATACATCTGCAATGCGTCGCTTGACCAAAAGCTTTTCGCTATTTTGATAAGTCTTTGGAAAGCTTTTTAGCATTGCACCTGATAACTTTACAAACCACTTGAAGCAATAGCTTGGCAAACCTCAAGTGGTTGGAGCTTGATGGATATTTGTATTTTATTCAAGATTTTACTTTTACTTCCACTTTTGATATCAATTTTAATCATGAAAAGCTTTTGTAAAAGCTTTGTGCATTGGAGATGTTAGTTTTTGATGAGTTAGAGTTAAATGAAAAAGAGGATGTGGCAACAACAAAAAGCTATTCAACTTTTCACCATTGTAGTTGCTAAGAATGTCTTGCTTCCTATGAAGTCTAATAATATTAGTAGTATATTGCTATCAACAAACTCAGGTACATATTCACAAATACGTATAAAAAGTAATTTGATTGGATAAAGAATTGATACATCCAGAAATGGTGAACTTGTCTTTTTAAAAGAAATGGTATTGATCAGGATGACATTGTGCTCTAACATATGTATGGGCCAAGAGTTGTAAACTTGTCACCTCTACAAGTATGCAACTTATTATGTGTATAGTTGGTTACTTATTCCTGAATATCATCACTATAAGTTTTTTACATATTTGCCAGTTATCATCACCAAAACCAAAACTGATGTATTTATTTTGAAAAGCAAATCATTGGCAATTTTTTCAGTCATTAAGACTCATATTTGTTAAAGGCAATTGCAGATGTTTGACTAGTCTTTTGGACAGGTTTCACCCTTGGACTTGCATTTTTGATGGTCTACGATATTTATACCTGCTTCTTCTAACGGCTTTTGCTTATACTCTGCAGGCTAAAGATGAACTGTATAGCCAAAGAAAAGCGGATGTGAAGATCACAGCCGACAGCATGTGCTCCCTTTGCAATAAGAAGATAGGAACCAGTGTTTTTGCAGTTTATCCAAATGGAAATACAATCGTGCACTTTGTTTGCTTCCGGGACTCCCAGAGTATGAAGGCTACTGGAAAAGGTTCAGCCTATAGGAGAAGATAAAGTTCTTTAGTAACTTTCAGTCGAAACCTGCAAATACCAATTTACAAATCATGTGCTAAGCATTCAAATATGCCAGATCTGGTGGTAATTTGTTTGCTTCCTCCACGTGGTAGTCAGAGGAGATCAGTTTTTTATAGTCTTGATTCAACTGCAAAAGCACCAAAGAGTAGTGTGTAAAGCTTGTTCTTCGTTTGTAAAGGATTTTTCTTAAGGAGATATGAGGCTTTTATGAGTGGTATCAGTGTGGTTAGTGTGAAATTGGAGTAATATCCCTTTTGTGAAAGTTGTATATTATAAATGTATCGATATTTTGTGGATATACCTCAAGCTGGAGGTTTCATTTGTAATTTAGCCGCTTGCAGGAGGTATGTGTTAAAAGAAACTTCTATAAGCGGTATAAAACAGATGTATTTGAAATGCTATAACTTTATTTTCAAGATGCGACTTTTTTCTTTCAATGATTGATAACAATGCAGCAACTCAAATGTCAAAACCAAATTTTTTTCTCTTGTTTTTAGTCTTAATTGTTCCGCATTTAGCAAGTATTCACTTTGTTACTAGCAAGCACAGGTAACAGAGATTGGAATATCAATTTCTGTTTTGTATACTCACTATAGTGGTTTATGAAAAGTCTCTAAAAAGGATGAACATGTCTAAATTTCTGTCATATTGAAAATGTGTGACGTAGAATAATAATAATGAGTGCTCTTATGGTTGAGAGTAAACTACACGGATTGTTGATCTGGTTTGCTTAAAAATGCAGTCCCTTGAAACTTTTACTTTGCAAGGATAACCCATAACTTTGAAAAGAATAATATGAGTCGTCCAAAAAGGGATTTCTGGTGTTATTCTTTTCAAATTCGATGGCCTGCTGGTGTTATGCTTTATTCAAAGTCGAGAGATTGCTGTTGTTATTCTTTTTCATACTCAGGGACGGCTGATGTTGTTATTTTTGTCAACCTTAGAGACTATACGTGCAAAAAAATCCGTGTAATTTAATCTAAAGTCAACAAGTGACTTAACTCTTGTTTGATTAGGGCTGTGTCATGGATGATAATATCAATTTTTTTGTTATGTACTCACATTTTCAATCCAATTGTGTAAAAATCAGTTTCTAATGATACTAAAGTTAAAAGCTGGAGTTGGAATAGAACATTATTAACTGGTTTGCAATTCATAATAAGAGAATAAATTTTAGATACTCATTTTATAAAAGAAAAAAAAAAGGAGAGATTAATTAATTCATTGATTAAAATCCACTCCCGCCTCTCTTTTTAAAATATTACATATCTTAAAAACCGTAAACCGTTAACTTACATGAATTACACTATCTTGACGAGCATTTAATTATTTTTTAACAGAGAGACACTTTCATATATACTTTCGACATTTTTTGGCCCTTTTTTGTATTTTTTGGTTTTTTTCTCGGTGCAGTATTTTGCTTGATATCATTAGTCTGTAAGTTCGAACACTTACTATGTTTTCGTAAAATGGGTATAAATATTTGTGTAGATCACCAAATGATTCATCGTTTTTGACATTGAAAAATACACATCCTTAGCTTTCTAACAATTTTTTTTGGGTAAAGGGTTTCCCCGGTAAAATAATTTCAATTCGACGGGGTGGTTTAGTGGAGACGGCTCAACGTAGCCACCTAGGTCTGAGGATCAGACCCGCTCCGATACCATGTTAGAAGATAGAAAACCCCGTAGCTTTCTAACAATTTATCATACATAATTTTTGAACCTCCAAATCAGTACACTTTATTCATAGAAGTTGTAGAAAATAGATTTTTTTTGGACAGTCAAACCCGCTTTATGTATCGCATGTGATATATCATTAATCTGTAAGTTCGAACACTCAACATGATGTCATGAAATGAACATAAATATTTGTATAAACCGTCAAATGATTAATTGTTTTTTGCATTAAAAAAATACAGATCCTTAGCTTTCAACCATATATCAAATATAATTTGTGGACGACATCCAAATTAGCACAATTATTCATAGAAGTTGAAGGAAATATAAGATTTTTTTAAGGCATACTCGGTTGACGTATCACATGTGATATAACACTAATCTGTAAGTTCGAACACTCAACATGAGCATAAATATTAGTATAGAAATCCAAAAGATTCACCATCTTTTACATCATAAAATACACATTATAAGCTTTCTAATTATATATATAATATTTGATCCTCTAAATTAACACGATTAATTTATAAAATTGGTGAAAAAAAAAAAATCGATATTGAAACTCGGAGTTTAAATTATATAGGTATATCATATACTCATTATGAGTTGACATCAATGAAGATCTAATATTTATCAAAGATCCAATGGACCAATTATAGTCACTCAAATTTTATTAAATTAAAAAAAACTTACTTTTCACCTCTTTTTTAAAATTAAAATATCTTGCAAACGGTAAATTGTTAAACGACAAAAAATACACCACCGCGACGAGAATTAAATCATCTTTCTAACGAGGGGCATTTTGATATACTTTCGACGAATTTTTTTTGAGTTTTTTAATTATCTTTGAAAAAAAATCACATGTGATTTGTATTACAAAATCACATGTGATTTCACAAAATCACATGTGATTTTGTAAAATACAAAGCACATGTGATTTTCCAGAATCACGTGTGATCTTTCTAGACGTGACTAAAAAATAAAATTAAAAAAAAATTCGTCTAAAGTATATCAAAGTGCCCCTCGTTAAAAAGATGATTGAATTCTCGTTGCAATAGTATGTTTCATTTTACGTAACGATTAATGGTTTGTGAGATATTTAATTTTTAAAAAAGAGGTGAAAAATGAGTTTTATTTAATTTAATGAAAAAATGGATGATTGAGATGGAGTCTTAGGATCTATGATAAAAAATGAATTTTTATTAAACTTTTGCCTACTTATTATACGTATTTTTATCAATATAAGAATTTTGCAGTGTGTGTTTTTTCTCTACAATCGTTTAGTAACTTTCCTAATCCAGTATTTCTTTCAAGAAAATATACCTGATGGACATAAACGTTGAGTATTGTGCTAGTACGCGAGGTTTCTTCTCATGATAATGATATTTAGCATCAGAGACGGAATGGGGGTGTCTCGCAGGGGCCCGGGACACCGATAGATTTTTCGATGTTGTGTTAATTTTTGAAAAAAAAACAACGATTTTTCTCAAATGTATCATAAATGCACCTGATCAATCGAAATGTGTTTCTAGTCTTATCGTTTTAATAAAATATTCATTTTAATTCAGTTTTTAACTCTATTATATTACAATTAAAAAAAATTATGCACCCGGTCATATTTGGTCTTTGCTCCGTCTCTCTTTAACATAGGCCGAAAATATGTACTACTAATATAGAAGACAAAAATAGAAAGCATGAAAATGGTAGTCTCGGATAAAACGAAGAGCATCTTTTGAAAAGTGGTTAGTCGTCTACAAAACCATCAATCTCAAGATGATCTGATTCCCTCGATTGAATCTTTTGGTCGAATTTATGTTTTATTCTAAACTACTTTGTTTGTTCTTCGGGCCTTATGATCAACACGACAACACCCATTCGTGGGTCTACTTGTTAATTATAAATAGAGTAAACAAGCGTGATTGCCCGCGCGATGCTGCGGAGCGTTAATTTTTTTTTTGCTGGTTTATTTTTTCGGTCGCTACAATTCATTTTGTGAATACTTATTTTTTGTGAATTTTTGTGTGGATGTACCGCCTCTTCCTCTTATTGAGAATTGCAAACATTCCACAAAAATAACTTCCACCAAATTTTCTACAAAAATGACGCATGTATCTCAATCAATATCATTTTTGATTTTCTATTATATTACTCTCTATTCTTCTCTTTTTGATTAACATCCCTTAAATGTCCTTGCGGATATCGTACTCATTTTGTGAAACTTTTTTTGTGAATTTTTTTTGGATATCCGTGGGTCTACTTGTTAATTATAAATAGAGTAAATTACACCCGTTTGTCCTTGTGGTTATACCAAAATCACTAATTTAGTCCCTCAAAATTTTTTATTATCCAGATACTAAGCATAACAAAGTAAATCCATCTCAACACATAAAAACCTCACAACCTATCGATATGCCTTAAAGAATAAAAGATGCTTTGTATGGATGGCTGTCGAGGGTGATTTAAAGATAAAAAGACAGTATTTGATCATAGGATTGTTAGACGGTCATTTGTCTTCATTGAGATCTAGCAATGAATAATAAAGATGTCATGTGGTTTTGCAATATGATCAACTTGAAAGTCAAACCAAGAGGAACGCCTCTAACGAAATAGATCATGATCATTGTGAAAGATTCGAGTGCAATAGGGATCCTTCTTTATTTATATCACCCAGATAAAAAGACTAGAATAGCATGATCTCATTCAGAAAAATCATTATGAAATAAAAACATGCTAAACGTTTAGATAACCATCTAACTTACTAACCTAGAATTACGGCCCTCGTAACCATCAAGAAACTCAACGGCAGAATTTAACTCTCTCGTTAAGCTTTGTGGTTCCTTTAAACTCTAACGTTTTGATGAGGTGTCATTTTATACATTTTTCGGGGTCATTTAACCCCCATAATCATGCAAATATGCCCAAATATGGTACTTAATCATTTCTTTTTGATGTTTTAGCATTTGGGAAGCAATTGAAGAAAAGACACGCGACTTGGGCTCGATTTGGGAAGAAACGAGACGAAAACACAACACTTGGCTTATCAATGCGTGGAGACGGCGTCAGGATATGCCGCGACGCCGTCATAAGTGAAGGGCGACGATGTCACTACGATTTGTGATGTCGTCGCAGTAACCGACTTAACGAAGCCTTTAGAAGATTCGGCGGGCCGACGGCGTCAGGATTTGCTGCGGCGCCGTTAGACCGTATTTTATATATATACAAACCTTATTTTTCATATTTTAAAGAGAAAAAACGTAGAGTATCGTGAGATATCTTTGTAACAGCCATTGTGGTCGAATTTTAGGGTTTTTAAACCCTTTTGTACTCATTCATACTCAATGTTTAATTGAAGTGAAGTTCCTTTACCCTTTTAATCATTCAATATATCTATGTGCTGTTTGATTAATTGTTCTTCGCTTTCAATTAACATGCTTGGCTAAAGTTAATTGTGTTTACTTATGATTGCATGAAACCTAGTTGTTAGATCTTTTTATTATTGCTTCTTGTTAATGGTGTGCGCGTTAGGCTTTAAAAAACTAGCTATTTTGATCTTCATATCATAGCATAGACGTCTAGGGAAACACGGCTAGGTTAGAGGATGCCTGTGATTTGATCCCCATATCTAGATTACCCTTGGGTGGATTCCGATTTAAGTATTTATTGCGCGTGAATTTACTATTGGACGTGAGCGGTGTCTGCAGGTAACCACCGTCTAGGTTGGCACGTAGATAGCGGACTTGACAAACCCGCTGCTGAATTAGGGAATACTTCACATTACATTAACAAGGGTGATAGGTGTGGAAAACTAGAAGGGGGGTTGAATAGTTTACTGCTTTTTGATTTAAGGTTTTAAAGTGTTTGTAAAAGTTCTAGATTCGACTTTATGTGAATTCAATACTTGCATAATATAAACAATACACCTATCTAAACAATTAATAAGATAGTATGAGAAAGTAATGCAAGACAAGAGATAAGAGTAAGAACAATCAAACCACAACAACGCGACGGTTTAATAGTGGTTCGTAACAGAAGCTGACCTCCTTCGCCCTACTGCATCACCCCGAGCGGACCTAACTCAATGAGTTATTTCTTCGATTCATGTCCAACAAGCCCCCTTATGGTGGGAAAACCGTACACAATCCGTTGCTTACACCGATTTACGACACAAAGCTAAATTGCGAGTTCTAATCTTAGGCTAGACCCAATCTATCACCAACACACTTCACCGATTGTTCACGACTTCACAACTTTATGTGACGACTTCATTCACAACTTCAATACTTATTCACAACACTACTTATATCACAACTATTCTAGCTAACTACTTTGTAAGGAATCACACGATCTAAACTATACTACAAAGATCAGCCAAGATCAAGCATCGTACAACAACCTTTACAAGATTTACAAAGATTTATAACAATTTATGATATGAATGCAATAAGATTGCAACAACAACAGCAAAGGTGTATTACTTTTCACTTGATGAGGAAATATTATTCTCTCACACACACAATTGAGCTTGATCACTTGGAAACCAAAGCTTTATAATTAAATGATCAAAGGATTTTAAAGAGGATATGTGGGCTGTTTTGAGCAGAAAGAATGAGTTGCAAAAGGTGACAGAAAATAGTGTAAGAAAAAAGAAAAAAAAAAAAAGTCTGGTATTTATAGACAAACAGGGGGAGACGTCTACCTCGGGCGGAACCCTTAAATAGGTGGGCGATCCCCTATATTAGGTCCCCAACGCCCTTTCTGTATTGAAGGGGCCGTTCTACGGTTAGTTGTGGGTGGAGGCCCAGACTAGGGCCTCCCCATTTTGTCTTTTGTGTAGGAGGAATTTTCTGAAACTTTTCTAAGCCGTTTAAGGTCAGAAAATTTGAATTTCGAAATGTTATTTTGAATAAAACATTTCTTTTAATTGTAGAAAATATTTTGTAATGTTTATAAAAATGTTTACAACATTTTATAAAAGTTTGAGGTTGAATAAAAATTTCCTTTGATCATAAAATGCATTAAGCATTTATTTATTCATACATTTAAGTGATATAATTATCGAAATGAAAATTTACTACTAATTACTTGTTTACGTTTAATTTTACATTGAACGTTTTTATATTTTGTGATTATCAAAACGTAAAGACGTGAAAAATATTAATAATGTTTTTAGGCATTATATTTTATCAACAATCTCCCCCTTTTTGATGATTACAAAATTTAAACTCATTAAATGTAAAATTATTTTTAAACAAGTATTTAGTGAGTTTCATGTCATTTCTCCCCCTTTTTGTAGAATCAAAAAGACATCGTCGAGAATTGCTAGTTAGATCGACGGAATAATTGCTCCCCCTTGATGTGTGCTCCCCCTCGTTCGAGGGCACCAAGGAATCGAGCTATGATTTCTTGGCTACAAAAACGAGTTAGAACAATACAAATATTTCTAAAATGTAAGCAAGAAGGAAAAATATGGCATACTAGTAATGCAACCAACAATAATTATCCCATTGAAGTAAAATAGTGTGTGAACCACACTTATGCATACATAAGGAAAATAAATAACATGCTAACATACATGAAAATTTTAAACTACAAAGAGTCCTAAAACTAGTAAAGCTCCATAGGACTTGCTTGAAAAACGGTGGATGGACAATTATTGAGAAATACAAACCAGAGTAAGTTTAGTTGTGAAGATGGTGGAGTGTGGAATTGATGTTGTTGGTGTTTGAGAGCATGTGTTCAATATATGAAAACATATATTGAAGTTTGCAGTCTCTCAATCCAAATATATAGAGTAGATTGTGAATGCAAAACACAAGCATGTATCACCAAGTACCTCAAGAAGGATTCCAAGGAATGGGATGAACACAAAAGGTGGTGACGGTGATGGAGTATTCAATTGGAAAGGGAAAAGAAGATTCCATTGATGCATTTTCTTGAGTTGGAGGTGGGGAGAAACTCTTGGAGTGAAGATGGTTGGTGGGTTTTAAGTTAACCATTGGTGAAAGTGAAGTTGATTGAGGTTGGTGATTTGGAGATGTAGTCAATTGAGGATGAGGAAGTATCTTTGGTTGATGGTGTTTTGGAGGGTGCATTAGGAGCACTAGGTGATAAGAGTTGAAGTGTGGGTGATGGAGTTTTTGTGTCATCATGGGTTAAATCCACAAACAATTGTTTTGCTGGAATGATGTTGATTTTTGGTCTCTTGGAGGCTTTAGAAATGGAAGCTCTAGTGGATGCCATGGATGTTGATAGTGGTTAGTGTATGATTTGGTGGATGATGAGGGGCGGGGGGGGGGGGGGGGGGGGGGGGGGGTTTTGGTGATGATCATTTGGAAGAGATTTATGGGAAGAGAGTGGATTGAAAAAGGAATGAATTTAAACTAGTTTAGGTTGTTCCAAATTGTGTTCGAGCATTCTGGGCAAAGATAGCTGAGACTATGTAAAAGAGGGTCAAAAAGCAAGAAAAATACTGTTTTACCCGTGATTTACTAGGGCGGTCCCCTTAATTAGGGGGTGGTCCCCTTAAAGATAAGGGGGCCGCCCGTTATGAATTAAGGTATACCGTCCCTCTGTTGGCTTCCATTTTTCATAAGAAAAAACAATTTTTCTCAGGAATTTTTGTGAAGAATTTCTGTTTTGGTGGTTATTGCAGCAAGCGCTAATTGACTTTTAGTCGAATAAAAGAAGCACATTTAATCATATAGCATGTAATAAACATATTAAGTCATGAAACCAAAGTAGCATAACTAAAACAACTAAAGGTTTAAACCATCATAGCAAACAAATACCTAAAGATAATCAACACATAAGTCTTTCCGAATACATCGGATAATCACCACACAAGTTGTTAAGAACATACACATAATCAAGTTAAAATTGTCCTTAAAACTAACATTTAGAACATCTATGCTTCACTTCACTCATTGTCTCACTTCCTTCTTGCTAAACACTCCTTTTAGTCCTTCCAATGACTTAAACCCTCGCGCATCTCCTTATGCATTTGTTATGTTTGGTTGAGCAAGGTGGTTTGTCGTTCTTATGGGTGGTTTGGGGGTTGGGGGTGACAAAGAGATTTTCATCGGTTTGTTCGGCGAAGCGAAAGCATTTGTAGTTTTGGTAGTTGAGAGGACCCAGAGAGTAAGGTAGGGGTGAGCGAGAGATGAGTACTTGCACGAGAAGTTACGACATCATCATCATCATGCCATCATCGAGTTTATGAGATGAATGTGCCTTGATGATGAGAAGATGCAGGAAGATACAATGGACGAGCCATGAACACATCACTTCGTGGTCGTCGAGTTTGTTTTAAGAAAGAGGACGCCATGACTCGATCAACAATGTCATAAATGCATTGCAAGATTAGGATTACGTTTCCATGACGTGTGAATTAAAAGACGAGTACGAACAAGCATAAGTGTAGATTTGTGGTAAGAGTAGCTCTCTCTAGCACATTGGCTTCGTTTGACAAAGAAATAAGCAAGATTGTATTGTTCTTCGGCAACAACACAATACAACATGTGAGCAAGACAAGCGAGAAGATGGTCCCGATGTCCTCCTAGTCCAAACACATTCTCTCAAATGAGTTCTTCCCATTGCTTCATGTCGGGGCTTAATTCTTTTGGTGAGAATTTGATTTTTGGATTGAGAGAGACCGTTTGAATTTTAATGGTACGATGTACCATGACACATTCCAATTCAAGAAATCGACGAATGTCGTCGGGAGTCAGAAGATTGGAGTCAATATGTCCCTCGGTTTCTCGAGAATACTCAAGAGATGCAAGGTCCCATCAAGTAAAAACGGCTTGACCAATGTATGGAATTTTGAGATTTACCGATATTGGAGCCAGAAGTAAGAGTTATTAAATTCATGTTGAATCATAAAAGAGATGTTCAAGATAAGTCCATATTCATCGTTTTTGAACCGTGACTTGACTATAGAAGTCTAGATATGAACTTGAACAATCGTTCGTTGATTGAAAGAGACAATGAAAGCGAAGTTAGTAAAGAGACACCCGATGTTGTTGTTTATAGTAGGCTTGGATCAATAACACGAAACCTTCGTGAATGTTACGGTTTCATAGAGTTAGTAGAATTGGGCAATGGTAGGAGATGCTGGGAATTTGGATACATTGTTAATGTAGGATTTGGTGAGCAGATTTATCGGATTGTATTAGCTTTCGGGCATTTTTTCTCACCTATAACAAGTTATCCAAAACAATAAAATGTTAACAAAAAAAATATAATAAGTAAATGAGAAATTTTGAAAATGAACAAATGTGGGACAAAGATTAACTTCGACGTCGCTAAAAAATAAAAACCTAAGAAAGTGATCCATATGTTCCCTTAATTTTATTTTTGACTTAATCAAGGATGTCGAAGATATATATTAGTTATATATTTAACATTAACAAGATAATGACCCAAACACTCCCTTATTAATATAAAATTTGTTTGAGCTTGTCGAAAACTATACGTTAAGTATATATTTTGTTGACAAGTATAAGTTTATTATTTTTGACTTTGACAAAGGTTAAATAGTGTTCGTTTTGACTCAAAAACATGTTTTAAAATGTTAAACCAAACGCCCCTTTATTTTATACCTTTCATAAAATGTATCAATATATATATATGTAGCCGACAGATCGTACCAAGAGAGAGCCCCACGATTATGTCTTATAGAGAATCTCAAATAGTATAAAGGGATAGCTCATTTCCCCAGGACGAGACACACAACACCTACTCCGAACTATACTTTATATTCTCCGCATTTATCTCATACTACTCTCACGCCGGAGTTGGTCCCGGATTCACACCCCGGGGCGAGCTAATGGCGTTCTTTCTTATTTTCAGCAAGGAGACGAAGGATTAAGCTCCAGAGGAACCTAGCTGAACTCGATATTCATCACCGCTGAGGTCACTTTTACCAAGCCCAAGAAGCCCACGTAAATTTACCTTAACATCTGGCGCCATCCGTGGGACCCGGCGTCCCAATCTACCTGAGTCTGGTAAGAAATGAAAAACATGACTGACTCGCAGTCATCGGAGGAAGGGGTCAGAAGGGCAATACCGAAATACAGGGTAACAAGGCCTCAAAAGGGGCCCGCTACATCTTTTCCACCTAACAATGACCACCATACTCCAACTTTC
>BQNB010029637.1:33173-43487 GCA_026074375.1 Tanacetum coccineum
GATGTCTTGCTAAAGATATGGTTGCATTATGTTTTGGGAAACTCATGTGTTGTGAATCAGTATCTTTGTAATAATAACATTGAACAAGTTAAAGCTTCGGGCTATTTGTATCTATAACATCCGAGAATTTTCAAAATTTTGAATGACGATTTCAATCTTTGACTTTTCAAGTCTGACTTGACTTTTGACTTTTGGTCTTTTATTTTCACATAAAAGCGATTACCGCGTAACCGGTAATTTTTCGGAACATATTTAAAGGAGATATATGTTATTCCTAGGTTGATTTATCAAAAACGAGCAGCTAAATCACGTTTTCATTATTCGGACTCTAAAGCAATTTGATGTAAAACGACATTCCTGACAACTTTTTAGTTTTGACCGAGACCCGAAAACAGTCAGAAGGTGACTGAAATGCCCTCGTAAGATTTAGAAACGAGAAAATAATTAAATTATATTTAATTTACACTTTTTATTAAATAAAAATATTTAATAAATTAGTCATCATTTTATTCGAAAACGTTTGTTGATAACGCGAATATACGGGTTAAAAGTTTATTTCTAGTTTTACTTTCGGACGAGACGTAACCGGTTCATTAAATAAATAACGAATATTAATAACGAATATTTTTATAAATGTTATGGAAATATTTATGAAATACTATCAAATAAATACTCATTTTTATCAGAAAAATGATTTGGAAAACAATGGCGCGAGTTTCGTGACTCGAATCAACCGTTAACTAGTTCAAACGGGTCCCGAACCGATAGTTATAAAAACTATATTAAAAATTTACAAAATAGACCCTATACTATGAGGTATTATCATTTCATATTGAAAATTTTATTATATATATAAAATTTTTATATAACATCTCATTTCCATCTCAAAATAAACACACACACCACTAGTCTCTCTCTCCCCTCCCATTTCCGGCAGCCCGCCGTCGGCCACCACGTCGCCGCCGCCGGACAACTATTAAACGTGCGATATATGCAACATAAGGGGATGTTTGGTTGTGGGTTTCAAGCTTTTCATTGTGATGCAATTATGGGACAACTATTATTTTGATTTCAGAAAATCAACGAGATTGTTTTACAAATCTTTGTTATTGTTATATAATTTTCTTTTTTTTTTTTCTTTTTATATATCTACTTCTCTCTCTTTATCTCTTCTCTCTCTATTCTTTTTGTCTTTTTTTTTATTCTCCCCTATCCTTTTTTCTTTGAATTTATTATTTTTTAACACTCTTTCTCTCTTTTCTTTCCTTTTCTCCTCTATCTCGAACCCTTGTCACTTACCGTTCCTCTCTTCTTTCATATTTTATGTTACTTGTTTGATTTTAACTTTTACTCTCCTATTACTCAATTTTTCGTTGGTATTTCTTAATTTTTCCTTCTTCAACCCAAATCTATTTTTTCTTTCAAACTACCTTCTATCCTCGCATCTCTCGCCGTTTCCCAACTTATCTACTCAGTTCTTATATTCAATCCCTAATCCTCCACCCCCCCCCCCCCCCCATGTCCGGCCGCCCCACCGCCGGCCAGCCACCACCTTCTCCGGCCAACCACCGCCGGAAAACTTTTCCGGCGGAGTTTTCCGGTGAACCCCAAAAATGATTCTCGTGAGCCGATCTATCCAACCCGTTGTGTCACTTTCCTCCACGCGCCTCCACCTCCTCCGGCTGCCTCCCCACCGCAGCCCACCATAACACCACCACCCTCATCCGGAGATCCCTCAAACCATAAACGGAGGCAGCATCAGCAAAAGACGCGCAGATGGAACCGCACGCGGGACCCACAACTAGGGGTGAAAAACGCCAGCTCCTCTGTCTTCCTCCCCATTTGCGAACAAAAATAATATCAAACACCGACTGAAAATACCCCTCTGCCGTCGCTCGATTACCTCCCCCCCGGCGCCACCACACCGACCCTCCCCTCATTCGCTGCTACCTCCCGACGACAGCCCAACCTCCATCATCCATCATCATCATTATACCACCTCCATCATCATCATCATCATTATACCACCTCCATCCTCATCATCATCATTATACCACCTCCATCATCATCATCATACCACCTCCGTCATCATCACAGCCACGCACCACCACCCACCACCCTACATCGTCATCACCATCTCAGCCACCCCTAACACACCCCGCTGCCATCATCAACCGCAACCACCAACACCACCACACCGACACTGCCACCATCTACTGTGACAGCAGCCGCTGCCCCCTCCACAGCCGCGGCATCAGCCGCCAACCGAAAAACCCACACCCACTTTGGATGGTTAATAAAATTAAATATATTGCTTACTTATTATAGTTTTATTTCTTTTAAGGGTGTGTTTGTTTGTGAGTTTTGCAGCCTTCGGGAGTGTTTGTTTCTGCGAATTACAGCCCAATATGGGTGCGTTTGGCTGTGTAAAACAGCCTACCAAGGGGTGTTTGTCTGCTGCGTTTTATGGCCATTTGGGGCGTTTGGTTCTGCGTTGTATAGCAGCCCCCAAAGGGGTGTTAGTTTCTGTGTATAATCGGCCCAACAGGGGCGTTTGTTTCGGGGTTTTACTCCTTAAGGGTGCGTTTGGGACAGCAGCCCATATAGGGGTGTTTGGTTGGTCATATTTGTTTTTGGTTAATTGTTTAAGCCTGTTAAAAATATATTGAGGTATGTTGCAACATAAATTGATTAAAAGCGGAAAACATTGAAATTTATAAATACGGGAAACGTCGTATAAACGAAAAGGTCATGCTGAAATTTATAAAAAACTTATATACTTAGTATTTTCATTTAAACCTTTTCTTATATTAAAAACCCGATAAATGAACAAAGTTATATAGTTTTAAGATTTTTATTAGAAATAATACAATAACTTCGTAAATAAACGAAAAATATACTTTTACGAATGAGACAACGTTTTAACTAAAACCCGTCGAGGAAACGAAATATTAAATTATAAAATATTATTTTATCAATTCGCAACTAGAAAATAAAGTCATAGTTGTTATAAAAACTTTAGAAACATCGTTTACTTATTTCATAACCTTTGAATGTTGTTACTTTTTCAAGAACGTTTTAATTAATTAGTAAAGCGAATTTCGAAAATAGTGTCGAATTATATAGTTACGATAATATTCTTTATGGTTTTCGTAAATAGCTACGTGTAAAGTATTATAGATATGTTGTGGCTATCTTTTGTTTGTTTTGTTTTTTTAATATATAAATTCACCGTATAATTATAAAAATTGTTTATCTTTTCATGTGTAAATATACGAGAATATATTAACACACTCCTGCGTTTGCTTTTCGATTTATTTTATTTAACCAATCACCAAACCTCATACAACTTGAATCCAACTCCCTTAACAACTTGTCGTGTTGACCATCATTCTACTAGTGGGATTTAACCGATAAGATGAACCGTAACTTCCCGGTCGAGCTGTTCCATTTCCGTTTTGTTGTCTTAAATGAGTGCACTTCTGTCAATCGTCTTCATCATCAAGGTGAGTTCAAAGTCTCGCATTTAAGATCTTTTCAATGTTATATAAACCCGCGAGGGGAAAACATACTCGTTTTATAAATTAACTTATTGATTTTTCAACTACGTAAGCGTTACATGATTATTTTTAACTAAGCTTGATTTGTTTTACTACATGATTAGAGATCGTAATACCTATATTTTGAAACTCATGAATTTAAGACAGATTGTTTTACTATTTGGACACAAATTGTTCGGACACAAGTGTTTTTCAAAGTGTATGCTATCCAGATTACTGCCTGATTATTAATGCCTAAGTTACCTTATTGCCGTGAAGTCCCTATTATCATGAACCGTTAATTGCTATTATAGTGAGCGCTGGTGTTATGGATAGATCTATCGGGACTAACAATCCCCACCCTTACTTGGGTCACTAGTTTGATCGGGTGCATTTAACATTGAGAGATGTTAGGGTGTTGGCAAGCATCCTATATTCTGATTGGGGCAAAAATCTAGTTAAGGCTTCGGTGTCATGAGCTTAGTGCAATAATATATACTTAGACTTGATGAATGTGTTTCTCTTGTCTACATTACTTGTTTTGGACTTCGGAATATGTACTTAGTCCACCATTACTTCGATCTTGTGGTCCACTTTTAAATACTTCTTGATTTGATGAATCACTACTTGGATTTTGGATGGATTTCGGAAATAACACTTTTAAATGTTGTAACGCTACTTTTCTTCTGAAATATTTCTTAAATTATTTCAATACTGCTTTTTACTTAAACCTATGAATTCACCAACATTATTGTTGACGTTTTAGCATGTATTTTCAGGTTACTATTTTGCTAGTGGAGCATTGGGAGCATTCGAGTCGCGCGGATATATATATTTTTGAAGGCTTAATAACTTGAGTACTATTTGACAAACGTTTTGACAATGTTTTCTAATACATTATAAATGAAACCTGTTGCAACTCTGATCTTTTATTAAATAGAATATGACTTTATTTAAAACGTCCATTTTAAGGTCGTTTTCCGTGACTTGTGTTTTGTGCCCTGAAGTAGCACCCCAATGTTACCATTCCGCTGCGTTGTCCTGATTTTTGGGGGTGTTACAGATGGTATCAGAGCTGAAGTCATAGAGAACTAGGTCGTTTTCAAAACCTAGACTATGACCATGTTTTTCAAAATTTAGAGTCTCTCCTTGTTTTATCCGATATCCGCGCGCGCTTGCTCCCAGGTAACTTATAAGCTCTCTTTTGCCTCTTTACTAATTTTACATGGGTAACGAGTATTTAATACTTGCTTATGATTTCGTTCTCTTACGTCTATCATATGACGTCCTACTATTTACCTTATATCGGTCCGTTATATAAATATTGATCACTCTGATTTTCGTGTACTTCCTGATTCCTCATTTTACTCCCTTGAGCGTCAATTCTGGTATTATATAAGGATACCTATACATATGGGCAAATTTCTTCTTGATCTCTTACGATTAACTTTGATCATCTACGCGACTTTACTTTATTCCCTTTTGATGATATCAAAATTTGGCATAGTTTGTAAATTCTACTAGTTATTTTACCATTCGACTCTGAGTTGGAACACTCTTCTTTTGAATCGCATATGTTGTTTAGTAATCCATCGTTTTGAAGTCTTCCAGTTGATGGGAGTACGACAATTAACTTGTCACCTCATACGTGTCACTTTGGAGCACCTACCTTTAGAACACGACTCTTTACGTTCATTTTGTTGATTGAATAATTCTTTACGTTCTTTTTCTTTGACTGCTTCTGCGTTCGTTCGGATATTCTTTATACTTGCTATTATCTATCGCTTTACAAACAATCTCGATGTCAACCCATAAACCATTTTGCTATCATTTTGTTGTCACCATATGAGCTACTTCACGTTTACTTTATTGACTATTTCATTCATTATAAAGCTATTTGATACCATTTCATACATCACCCTATTTTGACAAAATGAGCATTTCATCGTTGGCCCTCAAATATACATAGCCTAATCACCTATGTATATTTGGTGCATAGACTGATTACCTATGCATTCAGGAAGAACCATGTCATGCTGAGAGTAGTCACCTTAAAACCTACACCTCTTCATCAACACAATTCCGGAAGAAATATCCGAATCTTTTCTCTAAACCCGTCCTTTCTTCAGGTGTTGCAACCTGAGCCTTGAGGACAAGGCTCTTCTAACCGGAGAAGACTGTAACATTTCGTATTTTCAGGCCATTTTATGACGTCATTTATTTCGTCATTATTTCACTATTTTTTTAGTCTCGTGCGCGTTTACTTTTAGTTCTTATCACATAATTAAATCGCGTAAGCTAAAAATTTTCATTTAACGAATAAAACAAGAAAAATATGATTTTATACACTATTTCCTGACGTGAATAGTGTTGGTTCAGTTTTTATAAAAAAATTTGCAAAACATTTTAGAATCATTTATATAATATTTATATGAGTTTTAAATTTACAAATATTATTTTACAAGACGATTGACCTACTTATACGATAACATTATACAAACGATAAAAACATTATTTTATTTTTCGAAAGTAATAATTGACTTTTTTATATTTTATTTTTATTGGTTACGTAACACGTTTACGTTTCGCAATTTAAAATTTCATTTAGGCATTCGCGGAACCACCAAAATTTATCTACGCTTCAACAACAAAACCATTTTATTTCACTCAATGATACAAAAGTTTTATAAAAAACTCATTACCCATGTTATCAAGTAGCAATTTTCTTTAATGAAATTTAAGCCACGACATACCATTTACATGTTATACATTTGCAAGTTATACCTTTATAACTTCAAGAAATGCAAGTAATTATCTTCAAATATATCAAAAAAAAAAATCTTCCTAAGCCTGCGCGGACTCTTTCCCTTGAATTCGTTAAACACAAGTCAAAGGACACCAAAATGTATTTTTTTCTAAGACTTTCTATCATTTAGGTTGTATCTAGTTCAAGCAAACATGGTCCTTGTTTTACTCATCTTGTATCATTAGACTTGGACTTTTAATAAATGCCTTTGACCACATTGTAAAATATATACTAGCTACAAGTGATACTTCTCATAACTAAGACAAATTTAACACATATTTCCTTTTTCTCCATTCAAGCCCACGTCCCAAAATAAGTTGCAAGAACAAACCATATAATCTTTTTCTACAACATTTACAAGTATTCTCACTCAATATCTAAGACATTTCAAGAAGGTTTCGGTTTGGTTTTTGGTTTGGTTCGGGTTGTGGTGAGCCGCGGCTAGGAACAAAAGGGACGACACGGGTGCATTTTTTTTCCGACTTTGCTCCGTAAAGCTTTGTGAGCCTTCCTTCTATTATTATTTCGATTGTTTCGTTCATTGATTCGATATTTTTTTATATATGTGATGAAATCGATTGGAACTTGCGGCGTAGGAAATAATATGATATTGATGTTAAAGTTGGATTTATATAAAATAATAAGGCATATTTAATATATTTTGATGAGTTTTTGGGTCGAAAACGAGATTTAATGCCTTTTGTAACGGGTCATACTTGACCAGAAAATAGTCCTTAGGTTTCGGGGTTTGAGATTTTGAAAAGTTGGATTTTTGTTTACGAAATATAATTAAGCTTTCCAAGACGGACGTTTTGATATAAAATGGGACTTCTAACTCCCAATAACGAAGAATCTGGAGCTAGATCGAAATATACACTTTAGTAGAAAATGAGTCATTTGAATACTTAATTAGATCTTACAGAATTAATAAATTAATGTTTTGAGCACTTTCGAGTCCGTTTCGGCCTTCCGGCGAAACCCGAAAGTTGTTTGTAATGAAGTTTTACTTTTCAACGAGGTTTATTAATTTTAAAATCGCGATATAGCGGGTCAAAACTAAAAGTCAACTTGAAAGTCAACGGATATATTAGGTAATATTAATATGTTTCGAGTACATTTTTGAGTGATAAAATAATATCGAATAATATATTATCGTAAGTAATTACTTTTGAGGCCGTTGGTCGATTCTAAAAATGAAATAGTATATGTTTGGATGGAAAAATAGGTTATTATATAAAATATTATAAGTGTTTAAGGTTTAGAACGCGCATGTGGATTCTTCATCAACAGATTTATAAATGGATGCATATATATATAGTATTATTATATATATATTATATATATTAATTTTGATATATATATATATGTTTTCGTCGTAACGATGTACGCATCGTTTGCTCGTATTTTGTACGTATTGTAATCGAGCGACATAATTATAGGTCGTGATCGAGATCGTTGCTGCTTCGTTTGTATTCGGTGTATTGGATCTGGATCATTGATTCAAGGTGAGTTTCATAGTTTCGCATTTCAATATTTTCAATGTTTTTTAAACCCGCGAGGGGAATACATGCTCATTTTACTAAGTGAACTTATTGATTTCTACTACATAAGCGTTACATGACTATTTTTACTAAAGCTTGATTTGTTACTACATGATTTGAGATCGTGAATACTATAATTGTAACCGAGAATTTAGACATGAATGTTTTCGTCTGGATTACAAGAGTTTACAAATTGTATGCTATCAGATTACTGCCTGAATAATATTGCTAAGTTACATTTACTTGCGTGAAGTTCCCTACTTATCATGAACCGATATTGCTATGTAGTAAGCGCGCGTGTTGTGGATAGATCTATCGGGATTGAGACAATCCCACCTTACTTAGGTCATAGTTTGATCGGGTTGCTTTTACATGAGGAGGTGTTAGGGTCGTTGGCAAGTTCTATATTTGATTGGGGCACAAATCTAGTTAAGGTTGGGGTCATGCAGGTTATGTGCATAATACCTGTTAATATATTTTTGACTTGGTGATTGTGTTTCCCTTGCTCCTTACTTGTTTTGGACTTCGGAATACGTACTTAGTCCACCATTTGTTCGATTTGTTGGTCCACTACTGAAATTACTAGATTATTAAATCACTACTTGGATTTCGGGATGGATTTCGTAATAACACTTTTAAATGTTGTAACGCTACTTTTCTTCTGAAATATTTCTTAAATTATTTCAATACTGCTTTTTACTTAAACCTATGAATTCACCAACATTATTGTTGACGTTTTTGCGTGTATTTTCTCAGGTTATTATTTTGCTAGCTGAGCATTGGGAGCATTCGAGTCGCGCGGATATATTTTTGAAGGCTTAATAACTTGTATACCATTCGACAAACGTTTTAAACAAAATGTTTCTATTGCATTATAAATGGGATCCTTTGTAAACTCTGATTTTAATATATCAAATGTGAAAAATATTCTAAACGTCTCTTTTGAGGTCGTTTTCTGTGACTTGTCCCTTGTGCCTTGAAGTCGCACCCCATTGTTACCATTCCGCTGCCGTCCGATTTTGGGGGTGTGACAGATTGGTATCAGAGCTGAAGTCATAGAGAACTAGGTCGTTTTCAAAACCTAGACTATGACCATGTTTTTTCAAAATATAGAGTCTTTCCTTGTTTTATCCGATATCCGCGCGCGCTTGCTCCCAGGTAACTTATATGCTCTCTTTTGCATCCTATTAACTACTATTACATGGATAAGGGTATTTAATACTAGACTTGATTTCGTTTCTTTACGTCTATCATAGGACGTTTACTATTTACCTTATATCGTCTGTTTATAAATTATTGATCAATTATTGATTTTCGTGTACTTCTGATTTCTCATTTTACGCCCTTGAGCGCATGCTGGTATTATTTATGGATAACGATAACATATGGATATTTTCTTCTTGATCTCTTTACGATTAAAACTCCACACCATTTACGCGACTTTATCTTTATTCCCTTTTGATTGATTATCAAAATATTCGGATATTTTGTAAATTCTTCATAGTTACTTTAACATTCGACTCCGAGTTGGAATCGACTACTTCTTATGAAGACGACAGGTTGTTTGTAATCCATCGTTTTGAAGTCTTCCAGTTGATGGGAGTTAAACAATTAAAACTTGTCACCTCATAGTGTCACCTTGGAGCACCTACCTTTTTAGACACGACTTTTTACGTTTATTTTGTTGATTGAATAATTCTTTACGTTCATTTTCTTTGACTGCTTCTGCGTTCGTTCGGATATTCTTTATACTTGTTATGACCTATCGCTTTACAAATAATCTCGATGTCAACCCATAAATCATTTTGCTACTATTTTGTTGTCACCCTATGAGCTACTTCACGTTCACTTTATTGATTATTTCATTACGTTATAAAACTATTTGATACCATTTCGTACACCACACTATTTTGACGAAAATGAGCATTTCATCGTTGGCCCTCAAATATACATAGCCTAATCACCTATGTATATTTATTGCATAGACTGATTACCTATGCATTCGGGAAAGACCATGTCATGCTGAGAGTAGTAACCTTAAAACCTACACCTCTTCATCAATACAATTCCGGAAGAAATATCCGCATCTCTGAACCCGTACCTTCTTTAGGTGTTGCAACCTGAGCCTTGAGGACAAGGCTCTTCTAACCAGAGGAGACTGTAACATTTCGTATTTTCAGGTCATTTTATGACGTCATTTATTTCGTCATTATTTCACTATTTATTTTTCTATATTGCCTAACATGAATATGATCTTTATACACTATTTCCTAACATGAATAGTGTTGATTCGTTTTTAATAAAAATTTTGCGAAATATTTTAGAATCATTTATATAATATTTATATAAGTTTTAAATTTATAAATATTATTTTACAAGACGATTGGCCTATTTATACGATAACATTTTACAAACGATAAAAGCATTA
>BQNB010029638.1:1476-19194 GCA_026074375.1 Tanacetum coccineum
TAGCAGTTTTTGTCTGTTTTTGGTCATTTAAGCTCGTTTTTAGAGGTAAAAGATATGTGTAATTAAGCACTTATCAATCACCCCGATCTAACTATTACACACAATCACACAATATATAACTATGTTTTGTATAAGTTAAAAAAAATGTAAGGTTTAGGAAAAATAAACATTCTTTTGATCACAAATAAATTAAGCATTTATTTATTCATACCTTTAAGTGATTAATTTTTGATATTAAAATTTACAACTAATTACTTGTTTACGTTTAATTTTTACATAGAGCGTTTTTATATTTTGTGATTATCAAAACGTAGAGAAGTCAAATATCAATAATGTTTTTAGTCATTATTTCTATCAACATTTTATAAACCAAATCATTACAATACTGTGGCACACGTTGTATATTTATTTATTAATTTGTGATTGCATTTTTATTTAAGCACAAGATTTATTAAATTAATAAAGGTTAAAGGAAGATGACATGAGCCAAGTTTGACATCGAGAAATTTGATAAAATTGGAGATTTCGGGTTATGGAGGATAAAGATGCATGCTTTATTAATCCAACATGGATGTGAAGCAACTTTGGAGGTTTTACCTGCGGATATGGAAGCTCAAGCGAAAGCTGAGCTAAACAAGAAAGCTCACATTGCCGTGATTTTGTGTTTAGGTAACAAGGTTTCGAGAGAGGTTACCAGGGAGACGACTGAAAGGGGTTTGGACCAAGCTTGAGACTTTGTACATGACAAAGTCGTTGGCCAACAAGTTGTACCTGAAGAAGAAGTTGTATATATTCTACACGCCAACTAGACAAAAGATTTCCGAGCATATAGATGAGTTCAACAAAATTATTCTTGATTTAGCAAATATTGAGAAAAAATTCGAGGATGAAGATCTTGCTTTATTATTACTCACTTCTTTACCAGCATCATATGAACACTTTGTGGATACCTTGCTCTATGGACGAGAAGCTTTGACTTTGGAGGACGTGATGGCCACACTAAATTCAAAGGAAATTAAAGAAAGGTCTAAGGCGAAGAGGGATAATGGTAAAGGGTTATATGTGAGGGGAAGAGCTGATAACAAGGATTCACATTAGTCAAGGGGAAAGTCAAGATTGAAGTCTCGAGGTGGAAAACTCAAGTGCTATATTTGCCAATATGAGGATCACTGGAAGAGAAAGTGTCTGAAGAATAATCGCAAAAAGTCAACAGGTTACATCAAGAAAGATGATTAGCCAAGCTCGAGTGGTTTGATTTATGACGATTCTCAGGTGATGACGGTGATGAGTGCAAAGGCTCTGCTAGATTGGATCATGGATTCAGGAGGTTCATACAACATGACACCCTGGTTAGATTTATTTTTTGGTTTTTTGGAATACGATAGGAGCAATGTACTGTTGGGTGACAATAGGGAGTGTAAGATCAGAGGTATTAGCAAGGTAAAAGTAGAACTGAAAGATAGGTCAAGTTATGTGTTACATAAAGTCAGGTATATTCCTGAATTGAAAAAAGAAACTTGATATCGTTGGGAACTCTTGAAAAAGAGGGATATACCGTAAAATTAAAGTCAAGCAAAGTCAAGGTGATTAATGGTTACAGGGTTGTTTTATTTAGAACATGAAGGGCTAATTGCATATAATCTTTGGATGGCCATGAAGTGGCAGGTGAGCTTAGTGCTAGTGTTGAAGAAAAAGACAGTCTTGCGCATGTTTAGACAGTTCTTGCGCTATGTTTGCACAAAAGGACTGGGAATATCAGACGAGGCGGGGGATAAGGCTGCTGGAAAAAGCAAGGTTTGTTTGGCAATAATAGTCTAGGTAAGCTTAATTTTTGTGAGAATTGTGTTTTAGGAAAGTCAAATCGAGTAAGTTTAGGTGTAAGAAGGCACACTACTCAGGGAGTGATAGACTATGTTCATTCAGAATTATGGGGTCCATCTCAGGTGGAATCATTGGGAGGTAAAAGGTATTTTTTTAATCTATTTTTGATGATTATTCTTAGAGGGTATGGGTTTATATTCTCAGGTTCAAACACAAGAATTTAGAAAGTTTAAAGAGCAAAAGTTGTTAATAGAGAATCAGACTGGGAGGATGGTTAAAAAGCTGATGATAGATAATGGTCTTGAGTTTTGTAACCGAGAATTTAAGCAGCTATGCCTTGAGAGTGGGATTGTAGACATCTGACAATTGCCGGGACCCCGCAACAGAATGGGTTAGCAGAACGTATGAATAGAACTCTCATAGATAAGGTATGCTGTTTATTAATTCAGTCTGGATTGCCCAAAACCTTCTGGGCAGAAGCGATACGTACAGTCGCATTTCTTATAAATAGGTCACCATCGATAACGATTAAGAAAAAGACACCTATGGAGATGTGGTCGGGACATCCAAGTGATTATGGGATGTTGAGGATTTTTGACTGTGTCGTATATTCATACGTTAAACAAGGTAAGCTCAAGCCGAGAGCAGTAAAATGAATGTTCTTTTGGGGTATCCTGAGGGTGTGAAGGGGTACAGACTATATAGGCTTGATAATGAATCACCTAAATTAGTCACTAGCAGTAACGTGGTGTTGAATGAAAGTGGCATGTACAAAGACACGTTAAAGGATTCTAGTACAGTTACTCATAGGTCTGTTGAGGAATTATAGGTTGAGGTAGAACTACATAAGTTAAATAATCATACGCTTGAGGAAGATCAGACTATCAGGAAGATGGCTACAATGAAGATGCATGGGATCAAGAAACTGACCAGATATCGGATCTCACAGATTATCAGTTGGTTCGGGATAGAGAGCCGAGGACAAGAACGAAACCTTTGAGGTTTTGAGATGAGAGTAATATGGCTACTTACGCGTTTGCTGTAGTAGAGGAAGAAGACACTCATGAACCATTGACATACCAAGAGGCAATTGATTGTTAAGACAATTCTAAATGGAAAGTTGCTATGGAAGAAGAGATAGATTCTCTCAGGAAGAACAAGACCTGGGAGTTAGTAGATCATCTAGCTGGGCAAAAGCTGGTGAGTTACAAATGGCTATTCAAGATAAAGGAATGGATTTAAAGTGTTCAAAAGCCTAGGTACATGACAAGGTTGGTGGCTCGTGGATTCACACAATGGGTAGGTATTGATTACAATGAAGTATTTTCGCCAGTAGTTCGACATACATGTATTCGGGTTATACTTTCATTGACTGCGTGTAAAGATTATGAGTTGGAGTAGCTTGATGTAAAGACAGGATTTTTACATGGGAATCTTGAAGAAGTGATCTACATAAGTCAACCATCAAGATATGAAAAAGGTAACAAGGTATGTTTGTTAAAGAAATATCTTTATGGTTTGAAGCAGTCACCTAGGTAATGGTATTGGAGATTTGATAAGTACATGTTAAGCAACGGGTTTAAGCATAACACTTATGACAGCTGCATATATAACAGGAGTTATGCACCAGGTGAGTATATCTATCTATTGTTATATATAGATGATATGTTAATTGCTTGTAAGAGCAAGACTAAGATTGGATCTACCAAGTCTTTACTTAAAAAGAAGTTTGACATGAAGGAGCTCGGGAAAGCAAAGAAGATTCTTGGTATGAAGATCGTTAGGGATTAGAGTCGCAAGATTCTGAGGGTATCACAATCCGGGTACGTTTCTAAGATTTTAATAATTTTAGAATAAACAATGGGAAATCGGTTCAGATGCATTGGGTGGACACTTCAAGCTGTCATTGAAGGATTTCTCGGTTAGGGATTGTGATGTTGAAAGGATGAGTAAGCTTCCGTATGTAAATGCGATTGGGAGCTTAATGTACTTGATAGTGTGCACGAGGCCAGACATAGCGTATGCGGTAAGTGTAGTTAGCAGATATTTGGCGAATCTAGGTAAAAATCATTGGAAAGTAGTGAAATGGATTTTGAAATATTTGCGGGGCACTACAAATGTGGGATTGGTGTATGGGACAGATCGTGGCAACCATATGGACATAACAGGTTTTGTTGATTCAGAGTACGCTAAGGATTTGGATAAAGATAGGTCTATAACTGGTTATGCATTTTTAGTACAAGGATGTGTTGTAAGTTGGAAGGCAACGCTACAACATGTGGTGGCTCTTTCAACTACAGAGGCAGAGTATATGGCACTTACGGAGGCTGTGAAGGAAGCTATTTGGCTAAGGGGACTCTTGGAAGAGTTAGGCGTAGAGCTTAACACTGTGGCAGTTAATTGTGATAATGAGGGCGCGATTCACTTATCGCGGAATCATGTTTTTCATGAGAGGACTAAGCACATCAATATGCATTATCACTTTATCAGAGAGGTCGTGGAAGCAAAGACGATTGACGTTCTGAAGGTGGTTACTGAACATAATGTTGTAGATGCCTTGACGAATGTGGTAACTAGACTCAAGTTACAACACTGCTTGGAGTTGATGAGTGTTGGTATCGGCTAATATAAATCCTAAGGTGAAAATTGTTACGATATTAGTCTATATATTAGCTTATTAAGAAGTCTATGGGTTAGAGTGTTAAGTTTATCTTGTAAGTCAAGTAGTATTAGGTTTTAATAAGGGTCGTTGTTTTACTTGTATCCCAACCCCAACTCGATTCCTTTTTTCCTGTCTTTTATCACAACCATCATAGGACTCCTTGTAAGAGTTAGTTTTTCCCTCCCCCTTCATCTTTTTAAAAAGAGGTAAAGGGGGGGGGGTGGGGGGGGATTTTGTACTTCATTATTTCTTTTACTAACCAACTTTCGATTAGGGTTATATTGTGCTTGTTACTTTTCTGTTGATTCATAAAGTTGTTGTGGTGTGTTAATGTTCTTTACTTGATCAGTTATCCATGTTCTAGCCTTCCTAATTGTTGTACAACTTTACAACATATCTTATTTACCAAAATATCCCCACTAAAAAGAACGAACGGAGAAATATATAATGTAAAACACATAAAGAAGAAACATTACTCGAAGATGAAGAAGAAAACAACATGAAACAAATAGGCAAAGAGACACCAAAGGGTTTTGGTTCAATTGTTATCCACTTTCTAAAAATCTGTGAGCCCAGTGGAGAGATTTTTCTGTAGATAAATGGTCATCTCGACTCGTGCTCAATCCGGTTGGTGCTTCTCTGGGCTAAGACAGTTGTCGAAGTTATTATTTATAGGGTGGACTACTGGTGCAAAAAGGCACCCAGAGTCGAGGTGTTCCCATCAATCTACACTTTTGTGGAAATAGACATAGACTAGTGATGTATATATTGATATTGTAAAGCTTTTAATTTGTTAATTGAGCTCCATCAGCCAATGCTTCTTTAATATTATATGTCTTATCTTCGTTTATACAAAATAATAATGAAGTATTTATTATAGTTAACTAAATTTTCACAAGTCATAGACTCAAATATGTTAAATTCAATTAATTCAATAATATAACATCTTTTTTAGTCATTTTACATTAAGCATTTAAACAATCTCATTTGCCAGACATTCAAAAAAATCAATTATTTGATTATTGCGTTACCATACTGCAGAATCAAATCTTGTTATATTTTCCTTGAGTTAACTTATATATACATTAGTAATAAGTTATGTAACTCAAACAATCTATTAAGAACCAACTCTTTGATATTTTTTAATGAAAAAAACTTGTATATATACTCAAAAGAAACGTCATGACGATGTTTCTCTTATGCATATATGAAATTGCAACTTTTTAATTAGAGGGCAAAGGTTTTTTTATAGGGACATATATCATCGTATCAATCGATTACTTTGCTAGTGTAAATTAAAGAGACTCTCCAACAAGAGTTAAAAAGAGCTTAAGAAATATAACACAAATGAAAGCTTTCCATTGAAAGCGAACAACAAGCGAACATAAACAAGACCTACACTCTCAAATTTTGAAACTAGTTAACGCATCCATCGAAGAAAGCCAACGAACTATGAACATGAATACCAACACTTGATGGAGACAAGAAAGCTGCCACGGAAACTCTACGAACTCTTTGAATGAGCTTTAAACTTATAAGGCGAAACCTTTAAAACTATTGAAAATGACCAATAAAGAGCCATTGACGACAAATCTCCTAAACTATACAACCTCAAACTCATAAAATAACGAACATTGAAATAGAGGAGCTTTAAACGTTCATTGAACCTATGAAATAATATCCGGGTTTAAGATGATGGTTCACCATAAATACTCATAGTGTGAATAACTTCTTGTATGTAGTGTGAATAAACTCCTTGTATGTTGTGTGCTTCCAACAAGCATCATCCTTACCACCAATCCTAATAATGACGACTATCCCAAGTTCATTGCTCTATTATTCATAACTCTTAAATGATTACAGTGAGAGCATAAGGTACCATAACATCAGAGCCGACGCTATGCCCACGTGGCATCGCGTTGCTCGGTGTTATGATACCCCCGACGTTAAGCCACCAACGGCGTTGGGGTCGACGTTGAGCCACCAACGGTGGGAACGCCACACTTTCTTTTTGTTGTTTTAAATGGATTTGTGTGTGTGTTAGCCTCAAAATATTGAGTCGAACAAGGAAGTTCGATCACTCAACGAGGAAGCTTCGGTCTTTATTTAATATATGCTGTAATAGGCTAGTTACGGGTATCAGGCTCGTTGTTTAATCTAATATTCTATACGTTGTGGGCTAAAGCCAGAGTAATCCCGAGCCCGGCCCAAGACATTAAACCATTCGGCCCAACAAGGCTCATGTGGTGTAAGTATAAATACTACTCTCCAAGTGTGAAGAGGGTGTTGGTTCATTTGTATTTTTCACACACTTGTAATCAACCACTCGTTTTCTTCTCTCTACTTTCTATCTCTAACCTCTCTCTACCATTTCTTCATTTTTTCTCTTATCTATTTTTCTTTGTTCAAATGGTGAAGTGAAAGTGTATATGGGTTCTAACAAGTGGTATCACTCGCCACGGGGTGTAAGCACAAAAATACCACAACAAAACCACTAAACCAAACCTTGGCTCTTGATACCACATGTTAGATGATATCATTTCATCACCATAAAACACAAAATAAGAGAAAAGATTTTAGAGAGAGAGAAAGAACTAGAGAGAGAGACAAAGAAAGAAAAATGGTTACTTGTTCTAGAAAGAAATGAGAAGCAACACCCTCTCCACATTTGGAGAGGGCTTTATATAGTTACAAGAGATAAAACCCTAGATGGTTTGTTTGGGCTTTATGTTGGGCCGGACCTTGTTAGGAATATTTGTAATACTTAGTTTCTACTAGTAGGTATGTAGTTCCTACTGGTAGAGTAGTAGTTCCTGCTGGCAGGTATATAGTTCCTGCTGGTAAGGTTATTCTCATAGTTAGTACTGGTAGGCTAAGTTTAGTTCCTACTGGTAGAGTACTTAGTCCTGGTAGAGTCAAATAGTTATTCCAGGATAAGATATTAGTTAGTTAGAGATGAGGATATGCATGAGCTAAATAAGGAAGATATTCATGCATATCAATCTCACGCGTTTTGAGTAAATGCTGATTAGGGTTTCTCCACTATAAAGAGAACCTACGACTTAGGGAAACGTACATATTCAGAAAAATATATTTCTCCTTGTTAATTAATAGAAATCCATAGAAGGATCTTTTAGTTTTATTAGTCATGTTCTTCTTATTAGTTGTGTCTATATTCCGCATAGACATTAGCTTTTCAAAGCAAGAGTCTCTCTTGTGATTAGCTTGTGATTACATAGGTTAATCACCATCCTTAACAGGCAGTAAAGATCTATCTAGAGTGGGATCCAACAAGTGGTATCAGAGCTTGTTGAGAGTCTCTCATAAGAAGAATATTCCTGGATTTAAGATCCTTATAAACCTCACAACCAAACACCTCTATATACCTTTAAAATGGCAGGATCTGACAATGATAGCGATGATGCTAGTGTTCATAGTGAACCCACCATTCCTCAACAACAACGAAACATTCAACCTCAAATCATTACCACTGTCTCAAACAACAATGCAAAGTTTCCTTATTTGAAGAAGGATGAGTATGAGGTCTGGGCTATGAAGATGGAATACTGGATCACAAACAATGATATGAATATCTGGAAGGTGATTCAAAATGGCAATAGCTTGAAAAGGACTGGAAGAGATTGTGATGGAAGGGTCATTATACTTCCCCCAACGACTGCTGATGAACACATTGCTGTTCAGAGGGAATCAAAGGCAAGAACTACCTTGCTTCAGTCTATTCCTGATGATCATGTGGCTGATTTCCATTATATGGATGATGCAAGGGATATATGGAATGCAGTCAAAGCTAGGTTTGGTGGAAATGCCGAATCTAAGAAGATGAGAAAGTCTATGCTGAAGCAAGAATTTTCAGAGTTCAGAATTAGTGAAGCAGAGGGATTGCACAAAGGGTATGACAGAATGCAGAAGATTCTAAGTCAGCTTAACCAACTCAAGGCCAAGCCAGAGGATGAAGATATTAATCTCAAGTTTCTAAGAGCTTTGCCTTCATCATGGTCTCAGGTAGCTTTAACCTTGAAAACCAAAGGTGGACTTGAACTTCTTTCTTTTGATGATTTGTACTACAAGTTAAAGACTCTTGAGGTAGATATCAAAGGATACTCTACTTTTTCCTCAAGCCAATCTGCAGGTCCAAGCCATTCTGCATTTGTTAGTACCACCAGTGCTAGCAAAAAGATGTCATATGCAGATAGTCCAAGCTATTCTTCATCTACCTACACTGCTCCATCAAACTCTAAGACTGGGTCTCACAGATCTGGTAATGTAATTGAAGATGTTCTTCAATCTTTTGTTGCTGATACTGAGCCAGAACAACAATTGGCTTATGAAGATTTTGAACAGATAGAAAAAATGGATCTGGAGGAGATGGACTTGAAATGGCAAATGGCTATGCTTTCTGTTAGAGTACACAAGTTTGAGCAGAAAGCTGGAAGGAAGATTGATTTTGATAAGAAGGAATCTGCTAGGTTCAACAAGAAGAAGGTCAGATGTTACAAGTGTCTTCAAAGAGGCCACTTTGCCAGAGAATGCAGGGCAAAGGGAGGAAATGACAAGCAGAGATATTCCTCATTCAAGATTCAGGAGATTGGAAAGAAGGAAGAAGATTCCAAAGCCTTGATCACTGTTGATACATTGGTTGATTGGACAGAGCATGATGGTCAGAGTGATGGAGTTATTGCTCCTAAAGAGTTTGGTATGATTGCTGGTTGTGATACTGAGGATGCAATTGAAGAAGGTGCTGCCAAGATATACAACTTGATCACTGGAGCTGATACAAAGGAAGCCAGTACTGCAGGTGATGCTGGAGAATTTGCTCTCATGGGTGTCACTTCTGAGGTACATAACTGCCCTTTTGGTTGTGAGACAATAATAAATGAACTTCAAAAGCAGTATAATGGATAATAAACAAAATAGTGAATATTTATACAAGTTCAAGCTATAAGAACTCACTTAAAACTTGGAAAAAAAAAAGAGAGTTCTTCAAAAATCAGTTTGACACTATGAAGAAAAATTAGGGTGTTGTCTATTGAACTAGAAAAACAACTACGTCTACGAAAACATTATGTAAGAATAATGTTATTGCGGAGACTGCTAATAAAGACTACTGACAAAACTGATAATCACTAGTCAAAAACTGAAAAATGGAGAACCACTTCCAAAAACGAAATTATGTTGGAGATTAGTCTGAATAGTTCCATGTCTGTTAGAACAAAAGTGGGTTTGGGATTTACTAACTATATAGGGGAAAATAAGTTAGGATGGGATGACTCTGCATTTAGTGTATTTACCACTAACTCTGAAGAAGTGGAAGGTAAGAACCTCCTTTCAATAGTTTGCCATAACTAGATGTATCGAAAGCTGTGCTCCCCCTCTCACTAGAGACTACATTCCTCAATCAGATTCACACTGACTTAGATGAAATCACAAAATGCTTATGGTACAAAGTCCTCAACCTCTGGTGACTCTAATTCTGTGTTTAATGACTTTGTCTCTTGTGATAACAGTGACAAGTCTACAGAGGTCAACTCAAATGACTTTGCCTCCAGTGATTCAAGTGTCAAATCTTCAGAGCCCAAGTCAAATGATTCTATCTCCTGTGCATCTACTTCCAGTATATCCACATCTGAGAGTGAGGCTGAGATTGAGTCCAATGTTGGAACACCTATCCAAGAAACCATTAAGTGTTCAATATGTTACCTATTTTACTCTTGTAATAGTTCTGATAAGAATGGAAACACTCTAGGACTTCTTGTAATAAGAATGGTTATTTTAATAAAAAGGAGGTCCATTTTAGTAAAAAATGCTTCATCTGTTACTAAGTTCTGTTTTGTATGTGGTATAGTACTCATCTATTAAATTGTGGATTTTGTATGGAGAAACAAGATGGCATAATAAGACTGTTGGTAATGGGGTGGGACCTGTACATAGTAGGAATAATGTTAATCATCAAAATCAGTTTGTCCCACAAGCTGTACTTCTTAGGACTGGCAAAGTAAACATTACTCCTGCTAGACCACAACCAGTTTCCTAACTGGAAAGAGACCAAAGGAGCCCTACACCAGTTCCTACTGGTAGGCAAAATAGGCCTATTCCAGTTCCTACTAGTAGAGTAGATTCTCCATCAGTAACTTCTGGTTGGTGGAAAAGTACTGCTAGACCTATGCCCTATTTAAATAGACCTACAAGTTCTTAAATTTTTCGACTATACACCATAAGGTACCTACAAATGTAATTATAATCTTATGCAATAAGTTGGGGTTGAGATGGGCAAACTGCTGTAAGCCTCAGCAGGTTGTTCTTGGAAAACACATAGAAAAGGTTCTTACTGGTACCCAAGAACAATATGGATCCACACAGACTTCATGGACAACCTTTTCAGATCCACAAGGCAGACCCAAGTCATAAAGGGCTTGGGTCCCCCTTAGATACTAACTTTTCCCATGTTGTATATTGTAGGAAAATTCTTATACTGATGCTGAAGATGAAGGGATCTTTGATAGTGGTTGTTCTAGAAGTATGACTGGTAACATGGAAAGACTGGATGACTTTCAAGAGTTTCAAGGAGGAAAAGTGACTTTTGGTGGTGGTGAAGGTAGGATTACTGGCAAAGGGACAATCAGAACTCCCACACTGGATTTTGAAAATGTCTACTATGTGAAGGAACTGCAACAATTCAACTTGTTCTCCATCTCTTAGATTTGTGACAAGAAGAATAGAGTTCTCTTCACAGACACTGATTGTCTTGTGCTATCCAAGGACTTTAAGCTTCCAGATGACAGTATGGTCCTACTTAGGGTTCCAAGGAAACATAATCTTTACACCATTAACTTGAATAATCTCAGTCCCAAGGGAAATTTG
The DNA here is from genome assembly GCA_026074375.1 of Tanacetum coccineum. Lineage (NCBI taxonomy): Eukaryota > Viridiplantae > Streptophyta > Magnoliopsida > Asterales > Asteraceae > Tanacetum > Tanacetum coccineum. Next base: position 12,839 of record BQNB010029638.1, read on the forward strand.
GCTTGTTTGGTGGCAAAAGCCTCAGTTGATGAATCTGTGAAATGGCATAGGAGGATGGGTCATGTGAACTATAAAAACATGAATGGGTTAGTATAGGGTGACTTAGTTAGAGGACTACCCCCCTAAACTTTCAGAAAGACCATACAATGTGTTGCTGCTGCAAAGGCAAGCTACCATAAGCCTCCTATAAGGCTATACACTGTTGTGAGCACCATATGAGCCTTTGCAATTGCTTATAACGGACCTTTTTTCCCTATTTGGTCCTACATCAATTAGAATGCATGACCGCACAAATATTACTGCGTTGGTGATCCACTGATGACTATAGTAAGTATGTGGGTTTTCTTTTAGAACATAGGATGAGACCTATCCTATCCTTAAGGACTTTATTAATCTTGTTGAAAACCAGTTAAATAAAAAGGTAAAAGCTATCAGATGTGATAATGGTATAGAGTTCAAAAGTGCTCATATTATTGAACTCTGTGGGGTCTAAAGGGATAAAGAGGGATCATAGTAATGCTAGAACTCCACAACAAAATGGGGTTGCTGAGAGGAAAAATAGAACCCTCATAGAGGCAGCTAGAACTATGTTGGCTGACTCTAAGTTACCTACTATGTTTTGGACTGAAGCAGTAAGAACTGTTTGTTATGTCTTGAATAGAGTGTTGGTAACTAGTCCTCATAATAAGACACCATATGCCTTATTAACTGGGAACATTCCTTCAGTCAGTCATTTTAAACCCTTTGAGTGTCATGTGACCATTCTAAACACAAGTGATCATTTAGGTAAGTTTGATAGGAAGGCTAATGAAGGCTACATTGTTGGATACTCTGCAAGTAATAAAGCATACAGGGTGTACAATGTGCCTAATTAAAGGGTAGAAGAGACTATGAATCTGAGGTATCTTGAGGAAAAATCTAATGTGCAGGATCTGGGTCATGAATGGTATTTTGACCTCGATTATTTGACTGATACTTTAGGCTATAAACGTAATAAAGCTAACCAATCTGCAGGAACACACAAAGATTCACCTAACCCTGCAGGTACACAAGATGCTGATTCGGACTCAGAATGTGATGAACAAGTCATCATGATCCCTTCTTATCCATCACACAGCATACAAGAAGCTGAGCCTAAAGATATTTCTAGTAATGAAGTTGATGATTCTCCTCTTGATTCTGCTAAAGAAATTTTTCAAAAGGAGCTTGCAAGGTTGAAAGGTCAGGAACAAAGAGCCACCTCTGTTGCAAAAGATACTGAGGAACTTCAGAAGAGAGCAAGTACAAAATCAGTTCCTCCTGGTAGCATAACAACGATTTCTCCTTATAATGTTTCAGTTCCTACTGGTGGTGTTCCAGTTCCTACTGGTAGTCCAACTGACTCATTCTTTGATGATGAGCCTACAACACGATTTCCCAGTCCATCTGACCTTGGAAATAATGAACCCTCACTTGGTATTTTCTCTTCTTCATCTTATGATGATGAGTTTGGTGCTGATCTAAACAATTTAGCATCAACTGTGGAAGTCAGTCCTGTGGCAACTAAGCGAATCAATACAATTCATCCTCAATCTCTGATTATTGGGGATCATACTTCAGCTGTGCAAACGAGAAGCAAGGTCAATAAGACTACTACTGGTGAATCTGCTTTTATCAGTTATATTCATGACCAGCAGAGAAACAATCATACAGACTTTCAACATTGTCTGTTTGCTTGTTTTCTTTCTCAAGTTGAACCAAGAACTGTAGCTCAGGCCCTTGAAGATCCAAGCTGGGTTGATGCTATGCAGGAAGAGATGCAACAGTTCAAGTTTCAAAATGTATGGGTTCTTGTTGATTTGCCTGAAGGTAAATATGCTATTGGGACTAAGTGGATACTCAAAAATAAGAGAGATGCCAGGGGGATTGTTGTAAGGAACAAGGCTAGACTTGTAGCACAAGGACATAGACAGGAGGAGGGCATTGATTATGATGAAGTCTTTGCTCCAGTTGCAAGAATAGAGGCAATCAGATTGTTCTTAGCATTTGCCTCTTACCTGGGATTTATGGTTTATCAGATGGATGTTAAGAGTGCGTTTCTTTATGGTAGAATTGATGAGGAAGTATATGTCACTCAACCTAAGGGATTTGTGGATCCTCAACATCCCAAGAAGGTCTACAAGGTAGTCAAAGCTCTATATGGACTTCATCAAGCACCAAGAGCTTGGTATGCAACCCTTTCTACCTTTTTGCTGAAACATGGTTACAGAAGGGGCACCATTGACAAGACTCTCTTTCTTAAGAAGCACAAAAGAGATATCATCCTGGTACAAGTCTATGTTGATGACATCATTTTTGGATCTACGAAGAAGGCATGGTGTGATGAATTTGAGGCCTTAATGAAGGGAGAATTTGAAATGAGTGCTATGGGAGAACTTACTTTCTTCCTAAGATTACAAGTTCAGCAAAGACCTGATGGAATTTTTATCAATCAAGACAAGTATGTGCAAGAGATCTTGAAGAAGTTTGATTTGGAATGTGTCAGGACTGCTACTACACCCTATGAAGCGCCAAAGCCTAAGTCCAAAAATGAACCTGAAAATCCTGTAAATGTACATTTGTACAGGTCCATGATAGGTTCACTAATGTACTTAACAGCTTTAAGACCTGATATAATGTTTGCAGTCAGTGCATGTTCAAGGAATCAAGTCACTCCTACTACTTCCAATTTGGAAGCAGTGAAGAAGATTTTCAAATATCTTAAAGGCTAACCTAAGTTAGGGTTATGGTACCCTAGAGATTCACCTTTTGTGCTTGAAGCTTATAGTGACAGTGATTATGCTGGGGCAAACAAGGATAGGAAATCCACAATTGGTGGATGTCAGTTTCTAGGTAGAAGGTTAATCTTATGGCAATGCAAGAAGCAAACCATTGTGGCTACCTCTTCCACTAAAGCTGAGTATGTTGCTGCTGCTAACTGCTGTGGTCAGGTACTCTGGATAAAAAATCAGTTATTAGATTATGGGTATAATTTTATGCATACCAAAATCTTTATTGATAACCAAAGTACCATTTGCATAGTTAAAAACCCAGTTTTTCACCAAAGAACTAAGCACATAGAAATTAGGCACCATTTCATAAGAGATGCTAATGAAAAGAAACTTATTCAAGTCCTTAAAATACATACTGATGATAATCTGGCTGATCTGTTAACCAAGGCATTTGATGGACCTAGGTTTAATCATCTTGTGGTTAACATTGGGATGTTCAATCCATAGATACTAAGATTGAGGGGAGGATTTGAGTCCAAGGGGAGGACTGTTGTTGTACAAGTTTCTAAATAGTTGGTTTTTTAATATTTTTTTTCCTTTTCCAAATTTGTTTTTCTTGTTACACTCTGTTTCTCCTAGTAGTTATATTTTTCTCCTAGTAGTTTTAACTTTTTCTACTGGCAGTTTTAGTTAATTCTGATAGTTACTTTTCTTTTCCATTTTATTGTATCTGTTGTGTGTGTATTGGGCTAATCTTTTGCAGACTCATGGTTCAAGAGGGTGGATGAGTCCTTACTAGTGGTCTTCATGGACCACGTGGTTTTATTTTGAAGCCAGGATGTTCATACTGGTAGTTCAAGTGTTCCCTCTGGTGTAAACCAGAGTTCCTACTGGTAGTTTTCATTTTTCCTATTGGTAGATCACTTCCTACTAGTAATGTTACTTTTACTTCTGGTTGACTTAACTTTGTGCTGGTCATGTCTGTTCGTACTGGTAGATTAAAAATGACTTTTATCTTAATTAAAAGTCACCATTGAGATATTGTTGGCATTTAATTCGTCAAAGGGGTTTCTAATTAAATAGATAATTACTATTTTCTCATATTTTAACAATTACCTTTTCATTAAAACCCTAAGTTCAAAACGGTCCAATACACATTGCGATCATTCTTCAAGATCAATTAAATTCCCACTATCCACCAGTATTAACTCTCATTGCATTCCATAACCAGCACAAAATCTCAACCCTATTTACAAGTCATCCATGGCCGCACTCAGATACAGAGATGAACACAACAAAGTAGGTTATTTGCAAAAACCCAAAGGAAGTGATGATTATCATCAGATTCTTAATTTCTTGGGGGCTTCTCACATAAGGTATGCTCTCATACATGACCCAATCATCTTTGACTCATTAGTCAAACAATTTTGGTCAACAGCCACTCTCAGGTCACCGGAGTTAGGTCCTCCAGCGATCCTGGCTACCATTGATGCGACTCCTTACACCATCACTAAGGAATCAGTCATAAGTCAACTTCAATTAGTCGATGATGGTGGTATTGATGGTTTACCCATTGTGGAAATCTACTCTGGCATGGATAATCTTGGGTATGTAACTGAAGGCAAGTTAACCTTTTTCAAGAACAAGTTTTCAACTCAATAGAGGTTTTTGGTCCACACCCTTCTTCATTGTCTCAGTACCAAGTCTGGTAGTTGGGATCAATTTGGTAGCTCAATTGCTATTGCTCTTATTTGTCTTTCTGATGGGGGAAGATATAACTGGTCTAGCTATATTTTTAAGGGGATGGTTAGCAACATAGGGAATGCTAAAAAGTTTTTAATGTATCCTCGCTTCCTTCAAAGCATTTTGGGTATAGAAACCAGACTTACCAGATAGTACCATGTATTCAAGCTGTCTAGCAAACTTTTTGCTAATATGAAGCTCAATTTTGTGGGGCAAACTATGCCACTTTTGGATGCTATGCTTTCCCAAGCTCAAGAAGGTGAAGGAGCAGGGGCTGATGTACAAGATGTCCCACCACCTATTTCTGAAACTATTCCTGAGACTTCTCTTGTGATTAGCTTGTGATTACATAGGTTAATCACCATCCTTAACAGGCAATAAAGATCTATCTAGAGTGGGATCCAACACAACACCTTCAACACCTACGATCCAAACAATCCCGACACCACCAACACATACGATCATTATGATGTTTATTTTCAAGGTGATCAAGATCGATATATGCGGGATTATGCGGCGTATGAGCAATTTGTAGCTTTGTGTGAGAAAGAAGCCGGGGGTTCGGGATCGGGTCCAAACAGGAGGAGGACATACGTACCTCGTGAACGAGAAGAGGCGGAACAACGGCTAATAGACGACTATTTTGGCAACGATGAGTTTCTTCCTAAATATCCGGAAGAGAATTTTAGGCGAAAGTATCGTATAAGTTCTACACTTTTTAATAAAATAGTCAACGTTCATCTAAAGTTTTATGATTCACAGTACCACTTCCGAGTACTTTAAATTTTTTAGACAACGTTACGATGCTGTCGGTCGTTTAAGTATTGGTCCTATTTTGAAGTGCACATCCGCCATACGCCAACTGGCGTACGACACTGCACCTGATGCATTTGATGAGTACTTGCAAATTGTTAAACGTTGTTCACGACAATGTTTAGAGAACTTTACTAAATATATACATATTTTATACGTTGAAAAGTTTTTAAGGAAACCGAGAGCAGCGGATATTCAAAAAACATATGAAATGCACGAACAAAATCATGGACTCCCGTGAATGCTCGGGAGTATTGATTGTATGCATTGGGATTGCAGAAACTGTCCAAAGTTCTTACATGGGCAATTCAAAAGAAAGGATCATAAATACCCAACTCTTATGTTAGAAACTGTTGCGGATCAATAATTGTGGATTTGGCATGCATATTTTAAGGTTTCCGGGGGCAAATAATGATCTTAATGTGTTATATGATTCATCATTATTTGATGATGAACTTGCCGATAGAGCTCCAGAATGTCCATTTGTAGTAAACAGACATACATACAGGAAATGTTACTATTTAGTCGATGATATTTATCCAGCATGGTCTACGTTTGTCAAAACGTATACTGTTGCAAGGGATGAAAAAACCTTAAATTTTAAAAGAGTTCAAGTAAGTTCAAGGAAAGATATTGAATGAGCTTTCGGAGTCCTACAAGGCCGTTGGGGAATTATACGACAATCCGCTCGTGCTTACCAAATCAACGCGCTGAAAAGAATCATGTATTGTTGTATAATATTACATAACATGATATTTGACGACGGAGGATTCGAAATGAACATAAGAGATTTGTTCGTTAGTCCAGAGCCGAACATTCAACGAACCTGGGTCGAAAGATGCGATTTACATGTTAGGAAGACAAAAGAAATTCAAGATAGAAAAATGCATATCGATCTTCGACATGACCTTGTGGAGCATTTATAGATTAATCACTAGTTTGTAACTTTTATTTCTTGTTTACGTACTATGTTTTTTATTTTTATGTAATGTTTTATTTTTATGTAATGTGTTTTTATTTTAATGAATTTAATTTTAGTTATATTGTGTA
>BQNB010029638.1:33701-55585 GCA_026074375.1 Tanacetum coccineum
GTACGGATAAAATTTCAGATAATTTAATTAAAAAGCTTTTTGAACAAAGTTATTAGATACTTATATTTATATTTTATCACCTCTTAATCAGTAAAATGTTTATAACACGTGAACGTGTTCTTACTGCTGTCTCAAAAATATTTCAAGCACAAGTTCTAGAATGAACAAATCACCGACACACTCATACAATTTTAAATCGATACCAATGCTCCAGAAAAGGTGACAAACTACAAATACACAGCCGTAACGACGGATGAGATACTTGTAGTCGTAATCAAACCTTAACTCAAGAAATCTAAAGATAAAAATCATCTTAGGTATCAAAGATGGATACCCGAATTCTTAAAATATAATCCTCGCAATTTTTAATTTTTGGGTGGTATAAATATGCTAGTAATGTTATCAATTCAGAGTCAGATTGCTTGTATGTGATCATAAATAATGTTATTTTTCAATCAAAAAATTTATTTAATTTTTTTAATCTTTTCCAGTTTATCTCCCCCATACTTAATATGAACATTGTCCCTAATGTGAAATATTAAAGAGAAAGATAAAATGGAAAAGTGAAATAATACTTCTCACTTATGAAGAATTACTTGAATCTTTTGCTTTTTGTCTTTTTCGTCTCGCGCCCTTTTTTTTCCTGTTACAAATATAAATATAGCATACACAAATAATAATAATAATCCTAATTACTTATTTAAAGAAAGTACGATAATATTGTTTTAAATGCCAACAAAGGCATTTTACACACATAATAATAATAATAATAATAATAATGTTTTTAAGGAAATTGTTTTTAAAACACATGTGACCCAAAACATGCGGTCACACAACCAACTTGTGTCATCTCGACACTACTCATCACATCCTGCTTCTGCTGATACTGAGGTAGATACTATGATGGCGGAGGTGGATACTGCTGATATTACTGATCATACTGCGGCTAAGCATAACCAAGTGGATTGTAAGCTCCCTGCAGTGGAACATTATAAACCCCAGCCATATGCTCAAACACTCTCTGGTACATGTCCTAGTGATATGACTGCCTATACTTCATCCTCTCTATAGCCTCCTAGCGTATCTCCATACTACCCATCCTATCATACAAGTCCTGCATTGATGCTCTCGGAGGTCCAGGAATACCATCTCTCGGCACACCCGGCTGCAGATCCTCAGGAATAAGTCTACCCTTAGAGTCGATCAACTCTCTCAGTGTAGTCGTATCTAAATCTCTACAATAAATAAGAGCACTTAAACTCCTTAGCACCGCATCAGTTAACACCCTTGATTTCCTAGCAATCTTCATGATAAACTGTCCACAGCAAATCTGACTCTCCCTTTGAGTACCAGCTCCTTTCCTCTTCATCCACCTTGCAATTAACCAAGCCACATTCGCATACCCATTTTGGTGTCTAGCATCAAACATACTCAAGAGCCACAAATCATTTTTCTGAATCTTATCATACCCCGTAGTCCTTTGACACAAACCATAGGTGATCATCTTGTGGACCACCCTCAAAATTAGGTTTCTGATAGTAGAGGCATGACTCCTAGACAACCCAAACTCACTTCTCTACTAATGCTTAACTAATACTCCTGAGCATTAAAATTATCATCACTACGCAAGCCTCCTTGAAAATACACATTAAATCCATCCTCTTTAAGCTCATCGGCATGATACAATCCTAATCTACGAGCAAACTCCATCAAAGTCAAATTGTGAGCATGTCCACCAAGTATGAACTTGATTATCTTTTTGCTTTGCAATTCATCATCAACACAAACTTCATCAAATTCATAATTTGAATAAAACTCATGGTAAAGCTCCGCATAAATTGGTTCTTTGATGTTAAAAGCTCGTATCCACGCCACAAAAGTGAATATTTCCTCATTAGACTCAGCCTTACGCAACTTAATCCTCAATATATCACCAATCTCTCCATCACATCCCATTCCATTAAGTATATCCCAATTTACCACACATGGTGAGTAAACATGTCTAGGAAGCAAGTTTGCTAGCGTGGTGTTATAAATAGACTTTTCCTCGTTGTTTTAACCTTCCCATAGTAAGAATTCATGGTGAAATTATAGAAGCAACACTTCTTCCACGGTTTCAAATTGTCTAGAACGTTTAGATCTTGATGATCCGGCTTTAGCATCGTTTCCTCCCATAGTCTATACATAAAAAACAATCAATAATACAATGTATGGTTATGTTAGAACTGATTTGATATAAATGGTCAAGGTTTTGATGGGTTTACAAACATTCTGTGACATTCTCATGTAAAATGTGCGGCGTACTCCCTGGGAATTTGACAAAGTACGGCGGTTTTATCCTAAAATCGGTGTACTTTCTGGACTGGTTAAAACAATTTCGATTTTTTTTTATGATTTTACAACAATTATTTTAAAGATAAATTCATAAAATAAATAGTGTTTTAAATCTAGCAATATTAAGCATGCATGTTGATAAGTAACTCCTAAATATCATAATTCAATATGTTAATTATTCATAACTACCATGGATTCGATTTTCCCTAATCTAATTATAAACAACCTAACGAACAAGAAATGGAATAAATCGATAATAAACAAGTTTATGAATGATATTAACATACCCTAGGCATGATCAAGAACTTGATGGATTGAATTTTTTGAAATTTTTCTTTGTTTTTGTGAGAAACCCGGCGGCTTTGTATTAGTGTGTGAGTTTTTATAATGAGTTAAATCGTGTTTTGTAAGTATTATATAAGAAAACCGCCATAAATTGCGGCACACTTCCTAAAAGTGCGGCGTACTTTCCCCATTTTTTTAGAATTTTATATATATATATAGATTACACAAACTTGTTTTGTAAACTTCATAATAATGATAACATAAATTTTCAATCCACCGAACTGACTTAATATTGATATTTATCATAGATCAGACTAATGTCCGTACATCAAATGTAATCCCTTATGGATTTATACAAATGATTTTATTTGACTCAACAATAAAAAAAATGTAAAATGGTTTAGGAGTACATAAATTCCCTCTTTTATTCCAACTCGGTCTAACTCTTCAATCCATAAACCAATTTGGTGACATAATGTCATTCAATTTATGATACTTTGACAACTTCCGGTCCATTTTCTTGGTTGTGAATCCTTGAATATAAATATTTTCGTATGGATCACCCACAACCTCATCTCAGTACGCCATTGTCCTGTTGCTTCTTCTTCTTTAGTATAAGAACCCTTATAATCAGGTTTCCAGTTAACGTGCTTTAATGGTACGGGTAACGAACCAAGGAAACTAATGGCCTTCTTCCAAACACTAATCTTTCGGAATGGGTTAGTTACTGTTTGTATAGCTAACGATTTCTCAGCTGGATCGTTACAATTCAGATATGGTGCAGGTTTCGGGCCATACATCGGTGCTCCAAACTTATTTCTTTTTATCTCATACTCTTCCTCGTCATCGCTATTACTTTCTGCGTTTCTCATAACATCGGATCTTGCAGCATGGAAGGTTTGACGACAAAATCCATTAAAAGTCAAAAAAAAGTCTCGCTGGAGTATTGACTATGCCACCAATCGTACGCAGCAATCCCTGACAAACTACTATTGGTGCATCACGGTCGATTGGTATATCTAAGATCAGAAACATTTATGAGTATCCCCATAGCTTCTGCCTAAGTATGATTAATCATTGTAATCCCTCTGTCGACCTTCTTCATTTTTTCTCTTCCTAACTGTTCATAAATCCGGTAAGGCATGGTATTGATATCCAACCCAATATCAGCTAATGCATTTTCGTTAACCTGTCCCTCGAATCTGATGGGAAATATGAATGCTCTGGGGTCGTCTTTTTCTTTCAACGCCTCACCTTTAACCTTTTTTTGCTTCTTTTACAATCATTCCATCTAATTCCACTTTGTCTTTCCAAATATCATCTAGCACTTTCTTGTATTTGTCATGATAAGCCATTGTTTCAAGTAATGGCCTTACCTCTCCTAACATTGCAAACTTTTGGCTAATTCTGAGTGCCAATGCTTCCTTTGCTGCTTCTTCCTGAGTCAAATGTCTCCCAGTTGACTAAAAAATTTTCCTAGATCTTTGATAGAAGCAATTACAGGTTTCTCCATTGCCTCGATTCTTTTTTACGGCTACTTTTCCCCATTTTGCATACAAACGACGGAAGTTCTTCTCCACCCAACAGTGGTATATCATCTAAGTTAAAATCAAGCAATTGGTCCCAATCATCCATGCTCTTTTCTTCTTCTTTAGTATCTTCCAAGAACGGATCAATATCAGGGTATATTGTGGTAGTTCCAGCCCCGAAATTAGTAATTTCTTTGGTCATACGTAGGAATGATCTTCCAAAAATCACCCCTGGTTCAACATCATCTTCAGCTAGGTTGATAATGAACTTCACAAAATAGATCTCACCTCTTAGTGCAACAATGAGCTCCTTCTTAACTATTTTGTTTTCTCTTTTAACCTCATGTTCCAGACATAATTTTACTACATATTCATTCGAGATCATGTTCTCTTCCACTCCACGATTTATTTCCCCATCATATGCTTCTAGCCCATTGATAAAACAAGGTGCCACGAATCTTTCACTAATTTCTTCGGTATCCATCTTGTGAAAACCATAGCTTTTGTTTCCTTTTTTCCTCCACTGTTAGCAGTGTCTTGATATTCTGTAGAATCCCAGTCTCCAGATCCTTCAATTTTGTCACTCGAGATTTCAACAACGTTTTCTCCTAAGTAAATTTTTCCAAGACTTGACTTGGGATCCATAACTCTTATAAAATAAGACAACATTAAAACAACCATTAGTGGGTTAGTTAAGATAAATAACAATAGCTTTTTACATTTACATATTTTCAACAAACAGATAGTATTTTTTAGTTTAAGCAAATTTCATATAAAAACGAAGAAACAAGCATTATGTTTGTTCCAGAAAGGTAAGTGCGGCGCACTTTAGAAAAAGTGCGGCGTACATTATGAGTTTCTTCAAATCCTTTGTTATTTTTCAGAAAAACTGGCACACTATGGAGTAAGTGCCCCGTACTTTTAAAATTGTCAGTTTTATATTTCCTATTTTTATAATATCTGTAAAACATAGCAAGCATCAGGTTTTTAAACATATCAAGTATCATATAATTTTTAAGTTTTTTAAAGTTTTCGTTTTTATCTCCATTTCGTAGGTAGTTAAAGTTAAATAAGCAACACTTAGCAATCAATAGATACATATAGGCATTCAGAATTTCAAACAGATAAGATGTTAAACAGTTCTTTTTTATTTTTCTTTTTTTAATGTTCAAATTACGATAATACAAGATTTCAACAATTATGAACACAAGGAATAAATTTCACATTTCCAAATTGTCAATTACAGTTTATGGGTTTTTAGGGTTTTGGTATTGATATTGATGTTCCTCTTCTCTTTTTGAAAACTGTTTTGTTTGTGAAAAATGCAGGAAGTGCGGCGTACTTAGTATAAGTATGGCGTACTTTCTGTACTATCAGAAAAAACCGACGCACAATGGTGTTGTGCGGCGCACTTTCTGAAGATAATTGGTTCAGTTTGCCAGAAAACTGTACGACGATTTTGAAAATTTAGTTTTGTAACACAATAATGACTATTTCAAGAATGATTTCAATCCCCGGCAGTGGCGCCAAAAACTTTGATGTGTTATAAAATCTTTAAATTTATAGTTCTAGTTTTATTTAATTTCCAACTAACACACGGGTAAAGTATAAACCCCCGTTTATAGTATAGGTTAAGGGTAAGACCAGGTCGTTCATCAGGATTGGTTATTCTAAAAAGGTCGGTTGTATTACGAAAAAGGGTAAATCTTATAGACTGTCACGATCTAAAGATTTCAAAGTATTTCAAGATATAAAATGATGTTTGCTTAGGGGATGAGAACAAATATAGATAAACTTGGATTGATAATGGGTTCAAGAGTTAAAGTATAATCGATTGAAGAAAAGGTTAGTTTGCTGAAATGATCGTCTTTTTATTATAATCAAAAATCCTTTCGGCCTTTACTTTTGATTTCAAAAATGCTTTGAGTTCGATTCGTGTTTGGAAAATAGGAATATGGGCTTTCTTAACCAAGTTCGTTAGACATGAGGTTAAGCGTTAAACCTTTTTATCCTCGGTTAATGGTCATTTTATTAGCCAATCCTCACAAGGCTAAAATCTAGTTGTCAAAGACAAACAACTTGGAAATCAAGCATACATAATCGGAGTCTTTCGACCTATATCCGGATTAGTATGATGATCAAATGATAATTAAAAGATCCGAGTGTAAAAGCATCAAGTTCATATTAATAATTTCCAAATTCATTAGTTTATCCAAGTTAGATCTATAATACCCTCATGATACCCAAACAAACATGTTTAACTACTCCATATTCATAGATTCAAAACACATAATAGACATTATCAATTCAGAATTCATAATATAAAAGTAGGGAAACGTGTTTATACCAAATTCAATAGCAAATAGTTCATTGCTTACAAGAATCTTCCTTCAAACGGATATTATAACAACTTGTAAATTCAACTATAACGACTATAACAACCCCTTAGCACAAACTTCTGAGATCAAATAGTATCTTCTTTCGATTATAACCCAGAATGTGATGAAGAATAAGGTGATTCTTCAACAATTCCACTAGAACAATTTTCCTAACTATTCTTGATCAAAGATGAAATGGAATGAGATTGAGAGGTATGTTTTTAGCACCAATTTCATGCTCAATTTATGTGTAAGGTTGGGGCTTCAGTTGTAGAAATAGGGGAGTGAAAGGTTGCATAATTATTGCAATCATTTATGATTTTGGAGTAACTACAGGAGAAGTGCGCCACACAATATAAATTGTGCACCATACTTGGTGTTTAATTAAATTGCATTTAACCTGCCATGAAGTACGCCGCACTTAGGGTAAGTGCGCCGTACTTTGGCCTTGTTCATTAATTCTTTACTGGATTCTCATTTAGATTCTTCTTTTAACGACCGTTAGTGCATTTAACGGAATATCTTTGCACATTTAGTCCTTTTCGTCATTCTTGGTCCTGAAACAATTATTACACAACAAACAACCAAACTTTGCAATATTTCATGCGTTAACATATATATTTCACATATTTTTGAGGGATGTTTTATGTATATTTGGAGCGTTATCAGAGTAAAATCTGGCATAATTCTGCTTAGGAAAGTGTATAAATCGCCTAGTTATAGGGTGTGTATAAATAGCCTAGTTATTCAAATGTGTGCATAAATCGGTTAGAGCAAAACCAAACATATAAATCGGTAAGTAATAAGCGAGTGTATAAATCGGTTATTTATGACCAGACGTATAAATTGGTTATTACTCAGATGTATAAATCGGTTATTACTAACAGATGTATAAATCGATTATTACTAACGAGTGTATAAATCGTCCAGTTTTAAATATTGTTCATAAATCGGTTAGTTAAAACCAGATGTATAAACCGGTTAGTACTAATAGACGTATAAATCGGTTAGTACAACAGACGTATAAATCGCTTAGTTATAACATAGTTTATAAATTAGTTAGTGCAAATTTTATGCGTATATTTCGTTTAGTGTAAACACGATGTATAAATCAGTTGGTTCAAAACGAAGGAACGTATAAATCGGTTAATATAAATTTTACACTATCACAAACTTCAATCTTAAGCATTTATAACACATCAAACATGATCCATAGCAGACACAAACAACACATGATCCTTTCATAACACGAATTAACCATAAAAATTGATACAAAGGCACAAAATGATCACGAAACACTCGTATAACTCAAGCATACAAGATTTATGGTCAAGCAATGGATTTTCTAGCTCTAATGCGTTCAAAGTTGTAGTCTAACACATTCTACACATAAACCCACTAACATTTTCTTGTTCTTCCCTTTTTCCTAAATTTTCGCACACAAGATCAACCCAAAACACAATCATATGTTAACCATATTAAAAACTGTATCACACGAGTGTTCAACAACCCATAAGGATCAAAACCCCTCAACCAATTTAGGGTTTCACCCACTTTTGATTTCGAAGAGCCTTAGATCAATTTCTAGGGTTTTTGAGATCAAAAACGCGATTCACTCTAATTCCTTTGAAGTGTATGATGTTTATGGAGTAGGGAACACTTTTGTAATTTACCTTAATGCTTGAAACGGACTTGATTGAGATTCTTGAAGGTAGGACGATTTTGGCAATGGAGAGGAATTTTTGAAAAGTGTTTGTGTTTTAATTAAGACGCAAGTGAGGGGGTGTTTGCTGTTTGAACTTTTAAAGTTTTGACACAAGTACCCCCTAAACTTCTAACCCTTATGCATTTTGTATATATAAGATATCTAAGGCATATCAAAGTTTAACAATTAGCACATTTAGTCCCTAATGTTTTAACTACAATGCTTAGCAACTTATATTTGCAAGTAAATTCCTAAAGGCATGAACACATAACAGTTAAGGCACAAATAAGTTAAACTTAATTAACTCCCCTTTAATTGTTAACCCGTTATTGTTTAACATCTTTTTCCATTTATCACAAACTGATTTTATGAAGAAGATATTTGATATTTTCTCTCCCTCAAACAATGACCCGTTTTCTATTTAAAGAGCTGTAGTCGTTGGTTGAGTGGTCAAATGTATTTGAAAATGATTTTTTGATGAATTTGTGATATTAATGATTTATTTCAAAAAAAACAACGCTATAAAAAATAAGATTTCTCTTCTTTTAACACATAAGCGCACTGACACGTACACTTATGGAATAAAGAAAGCACGGGTTGTGCTGCAAAGTAAGCATAAGCCTTTGAATGAATATGAAGTAATTCATTCCTGAGAAAAATAAATTTCCCGTTGTGAGGTCAAGTTTTCTTTTTGAAATACTTGCCTATAAGATGATGACCGGGTTGCTATCGGAAATAATAGCAAGCCATTTTGGCGTGTTTTAAAAGCTTTTTAAACTTCTGCTCGAACTTCATTTACAGCCTCGTATCATTGTTATATAACATTTCTAAGGCCGTAAATGTTATCGATTTTCAGAAGACATGCCAGAGATACATATTTTTATATTTTTCTGAAATTTTAATTTTAATTTTCTTTTTGAAAAATTTATATAAAATAAAAAATCTTTTTGGGTTTTTCCGATTTCTTATATACATATAATACATAGGATATACCATGAGTAACCACCCTTACTCGTTCTCTTCCTCTGTCAGACGTTTTAGCGTTTCCGGAGACATGCTTCTCATACCGAGCTTTTCGATCAAGAAATTGAATATTTCTCTTGGCAAGGGTTTGGTGAAGATGTCAGCCAGTTGATATCTCGTTCAAACAAAGTAAAGTTCCACTATTCTATTCTCCACCTGCTCCTTTATAAAATGGTAGCAGACATCGATGTGCTTTGCTCTTGAGTGTTGAACGTTGTTGCAACATAGAGCAATTGCACTCTTGTTGTCGCAGTATAGAGGAATCTTATTGAATTGAAAGCCATAATCTGTTAGCTGTGAACGCATCTATAGGATTTAAGCACAACACCCAGATAAAGCAATATACTCAACCTCTGTACTCGATATCATAGTGCTCTTTTGCTTCTTGGAAGACCAGCTAACAAGTTTATTACCTAAGAATTGAGCGCTTCTAGATGTATTGCGTCTAGTGTCCTGACACCCCGCATGATCTGCGTCTGAATATGCTATTAGAGACATACAGGTATCCTTCTAGTACCAGAGACCCATGTTAATGGTTCCCTTTAGGTATCAAAAGATCCGCTTAACCGCATTTAAGTGCTTTTCGATAGGCTTTGCTTGATACCGGTCACATAAGCAGACTGCATAAATAAGGTCGGGTCTACTGGATGTCAGATACATGAGGGATCCAATCATGCCACAATAAAGTGTGGCATCAACTGGTGTCCCCTGTAGATCTTCATCCAGATTATCCTTTTCTACCATTGGTGTGTCTACAGAATCACTAGTCAGCAAACGATATTTTTTAATAATTTCATAAGCATATTTTGACTGGTTTAGGAAGATGCCTCTGGGACTTTGAGAAATTTATAATCCTAAAAAGAATGACATCTGCCCTATTATTGACATCTTAAACTTAGTGGTCAACAGATTAGCAAACTCATTACACAAAGCATTATTAGTGGATGCAAATATTATATCCTCAACATAAATTTGTACCAATAATAAGTCGTTTCTTGCTTTTTATGTGAAGAGTGTTGGATCAACTGCACCTTTGGAGAAATGTTGTGAAATGAGGAAACTTGATAGCATGTCGTACCATGCACATGTTGCTTGTTTGAGACCGTATAGGGCCTTTTTAAGCTTATACACATGCGATGGGTTGTGTTGATCCACAAATCCTTCTGGTTGAGAAACGTAGATCTCTTCTTTGAGCTCTCCATTTAAGAAATCCGTTTTGACATCCATTTGGAAAATCGTCATATTCTTGTTGGCTGCATTTGCTGCGAAAATACTGATGGCCTCTATTCTTGCAACCGGTGCAAATGATTCCTTGAAATTGATTCCCTCCTCTTGCCTGAATCATTGAGCAACTAATCTAGCCTTATTCTTTAGTACCCTGCCAAATTCATCCGTCTTGACCTTATAAATCCATTTTAGTTTGATCAACATGAATTTATCTGGACACGTCACCAATTCCCAAACTTGTAGCCTTTTAAATTCATGAATTTCTTCTTGCATTGCATCGATCCAAGATGGTTCAGTCATTGCTTGTTTGAAGTTCTTTGGTTCTACAAAAGTTAGGAAGGCATCAAAGTAACACCACATGGCGTCAGTTTCGAGTTGCTTTCTAGTGGAGACAGAACGAGAATGATCACTGATCACATTTGCTATTGGATGATCCTTAATCCATCTTCCAAGTGATTCGAATGGAGTGTGGGTTAGTCTCACATGAGACGACGATCCTTGAGAAGTCGAGTCTTCATGAAGAGATTCATGGAATACTTGTAGATGGTGCATCTAGGTTAATTGACGTAAACACAGGTGAATCGGCTATTTCAACAGCTCTTGGTTCAACGGCTACTAGAACTGGAGAGACAACAATAGTTAGAGGATTGAAGTATTCATCAAACATGGGTTGGAACAAACAATCCCAATCATCTCTATTTAGTGGATTACAAGGTTTTTGAGGAATAGGGTTTGAAACGAGTCCTGAAACTGGAAGTTTTAAGTGTGGGGGGGGCTTGCGCCTTTTGCACTTACTTATCACAAAAACCAAAAATATTTTCAAAAATTTCACACCCAATAAATTTTTTTAAATTAAAATAAAAAAAGATCAAAATTTAAAAATATATATATATATAAAAATTCCTTGCCTTGTCACCTAGGACCTTGTTTATAAAATTTATTTTCTTAGATTTGCTTGAGGGCAAGCAAAGTTTTAAGTGTGGGGGGATTTGATAACGCTCAAATTATACATGTTTTTATATGCGTTATCAATGATTTTATATATCTAATTTGGTTAAATATAAGAACTTTTGGTATAGAATAGAATATATTTGTCATTGTAGGTTCTTGGAACGTGTCGTGTAAGAAAACAAAAGAATACACAAAGATTTGAAGCTTAAATGAAGAAATAACTAAAGATAAAGATCTCCCGACACCTGTTCACTGTTTTAGTCATAACTCGGTCATACGAACTCTGTTTTAGTTGGTTCAAGCGGCCACGCGAGCGGAATTCAATTATCTACAACCATGAAAAAGGCCAACTGCTAAAAACGAACAAAAGTACACCGCACTTGCAAAAAATGCGGCGCACTTTTCACCAGAATTGAAAAGTCCTTTAAATACCCAAAGTGCGGCGGTTTTACCCAAAGTGCGGCACACTTTTGAGGCGGTGGAAAAAATTAAATGCAATTAAATGAAGTGTTCATTAACTCCCTATGTGCGGTGCACAAATAAGTATGCACGGCGCACTTTGACCCCCCGAATAGCTTATAAATACCCTCCTTGGCTCTCCAATTTGATATATCTCTTATACAATCTTCATACATCTTACACACACAATCTCTAAATCCTTTGGAGAGGAGGAAGGAGTTGTGAGGATCCTTGGATCCAATGATCCAAACACCCCTTTAATCTGCCACTTACCACCATATCACCTTCACTCTCTCCACCATGAACCACCACCATAGCCATGAATCCCCTGAGTTCTAACACCATATATAGACCACATACCATCCATTTCCAGAATCTAAACATTTCTTAATTTGATTCTTAAAGGATTCACTCCAAATTCTCTTAAGATCATCACCATAAATCTTGTAACCAAAGATTCCATTTGGTGATATGTTGCGGATTTTCAGAAGTTACTTGGTATATTCCGGGTTATCTTAGTAGCATTTGGTTGTTGGTTGATCATGGAATTGTTAGTTTTGGGTTGGTAGTTGTTGTATTCGAAATATTGGTATTGTTACTTTGTTCTCATATGTGAAACATTATATGATATTTGGATGATTTTGCTATGACTTATGAATATACATGTTTATGAATTCGATGTTATCTTTACTTGGATCCTTGTTTATCTCTTGATATATCTTGCAATTAAAATAGGCCAAAAGGATTAATTGCCTTGATATATTTTGAATCATGTTGGCCATATGAATTAATATCATGCTTGTGAGAATGGTGTGGTAAATTGATAAACAAACTAAGTAGAATGATGTTTAAGACCCTTCCTTATGTTGACCAACCTGGTTGGAAGGAATTCATATGTATGCATATTTGATATAAACCATTCTTAATGCGCTCGTGATGATGTAGTATAAAGGCCGAAAGGATTCTATGTTATCATTGGTAGATATGCTTGTTATTATGATTACCCGTCATATATGACTTGTATGCTTTGTTTACATAAAGTCTTGCTCTATCTATATCTATTATGTTATGTAGATCATGCCTTGGTATCTTGCTTACTTTATACACACGTTTAGGCTATTTGATCCGTGACAATCATTTAGCTTTGTTACTTGATAAACAATATGTGAATTGCTACAAATCCCGTGGAATGACATGGACTTACCTAATACTATATTACACTCGAATAGGGTATACTTGCCCGAATGTTGTGTTTTTAGTCGATCGTTTGGTAAATCTAGTTATTATAAATTTAAAGCTTGTAAAAACACACATCAAGTTTTTGGCGCCGCTGCCGGGGATTTGTTTAGTTGTTTGCAGATTGTTTGCTAGTCTTGTGCATGTTTCGTGTGTTTAAATCTCTTTAAAATCTCAAAATATGTCTGCTGTTACAGAAAGTACGGCGCCGCACTTCCCCTGTTCCCGTTTTTTATTTTGCAGGTTTATACCCGAAGTACACCGGTTTCACACCAAAATCGCCGTATTGTTTTACAAATCCAACTTTATAAACTCACCGTACCATTTTCTGGCAAACGGAACCAAAAAAAATCACTTTTCTCCAGGAAGTACGCCGCATATACAATTTGTGCGCCGGTTTTTCTGAAAACCCAAGAAGTACGCCGTACTTTACCCAAGTACGCCGCACTTTCTGCAAATTTTCACAAACATAATCTGATTTAAAACCAAAACCCAAACAAAACCCCCCAAATTGCTAGTCTTAGGTATGTGATCATTTGAAATTCCATTTTATCTGATTATACGCCTTGTAATTTTGTTAATTATTAGTTTGTCAGTCGAGAAAAAAAAAAGAAACCAAAAAGTTTTTTTTCTAAATTGGTTTTGCTTATTTTGTTTTCTGACATGTTCATGTTTATATAATAAAACATGTGTTTTGTTGGTTTATTAGTTTGTTTATATTCTTTTGCATTGAATATGTGAAAAATAAAATAAAAAAGTAAAACTTTGAAAAATATTGCAGTAAGTGTGCCGCACAACAACATTGTGCGCCGCACTTTGCTCCTGCATAACAAAAAATTCTGTTTTTGTATAAAATAAATCATATGCATTTTTTATGTTATGTGAATACTTGTTAAATGTTTTTGTTTGTTTATGCATCTTAGTTTGCTTGATTATGTATGTTTGTTTGCATGATTATGTAAAAATGTTAAAAACCATAAAAATCTAAAAAGAGTTTTATTTTTTTAATGTTCTTGTCTGTGTGTTTGTTTATGTGTTATGTCTTATATGTATTTTTGCTTGCTTGCGTATTTTTAAGTATCATCATATTTAAAATAAAAATATTTTCAGTCATAATAAAACCGCCGCACATACATTGTTGTGCGGCGCATTTTTGTAAAATTTTTGCCGCGAGCCAAGTTTAAATTTTTTAAAAAAAATAATATAAAAAAATGCGATGTACGCCGCACTTTCTATGAAGTGCGACGCACTTCTGGTAAAAAAATATATCTAAAAAGTAATAAAAAATATAAAATAAAAATACATAATTTTTTTATTTAGCTTATATAATTAATGTGTGCTAAAAATATATAAAAAAATAAAAAAGACCCAAAAATATCTGTTTTAATATTTTCTTTGTAGTTATAAGTTTTTGTACCATAAATAATTAAGTATGTGCCTGATATGTATTTGTTTTTAAACCAAAACTAAAAAAAATTAAAAATAAAATATTTTTATGTGTGTTTGTTTTAGCAAATGTATATAAATAAAAATTTAATGAAAAAAAATATAAAAAAATATTAAAAAAATTGTTTTGAACTTTGTGGGTGTGTCGTTGGAAACCCTCACGAGACTATAACTTGTCCACTCGGGCCACCAAGGGGTTTAAAGGCTTGTTGCATACGCTAAATGCAACCGTGGTGCATACGAAAGTGCGCTTTTGTATTTTAAGGTTTTTGTAGTTTAGTTTATTTTGCAGATTAAATAAATATGTGGAGCTTGGATTGGTGGTACTGATATCACTTGGGGGCCGATATATTTGGATTATTATATTACATGTGGTAGAATACACATGACGGCGTTTTGTTTCGCGCCGTATCTTTCAGAATTCATCCGAGAACTTATGAGCCCCGGGAAGTCTTGTTTCTTTTATATTTATTTTTCCCGTTTGTCCCACTTTTAAGTTATTTTCTAATTACGCATAATGCTCAACTTAAGTATGGGGGGAAAATAAATTAAAAAATCAGACTCATTGTTAAAAGTATAAACTTTTGTTCGCCCTCGGTAATCTAAAAATATAATTTTGTTTTTTTGCCACTTAAGTTAATATATTAGAATAAAAACATAGTAAATAAATAAAGTTTTAAAATCAGAGATGTGTCCCGATTGATAAAGCAGATTCGACTCGGGATTGATAACATTACTTGCGCATTTATAACCATTCCAGTAAATATGTGAGGATTTTGAGCATGTATATAGCATACATATTTTATGCTTGATTCCTTTGATTATGATTGTGCCGGTGATTTATTGATTCTAGAACTTGTGCTTGAAATCATTACGAGACCGCAGTGAGATCACGTTCGCGTGATATAGGTATTTTTAAGTGATGATGAAGAAGGCCTGCTTTATTTTTGTATTTTTTGTGGTGTATTATTATCTCAAGTGTGGGGGAATTGTTAGTTGTGTGAAGGACTGATTGAAAGAAAAAAAATGAAGAAAAAAAATGAAATGAAAAAAAAGGTTATAAAAAAATCAAAAAAGAAAAAAAGAGAGAAAAAGAAAAGTATGAATAATAGTTGAGATGTTGGTTGCTTGTGACGTATTGCTATATTACATTTGTGCCGGTTTGATTATGATCGAGAGAGGTTGAATGTTCGATAACCTCGCGGGTTTGTGGATTGTCGTAACTAGCAACGTGGATTCTTGGACTTGTCGACATGAATTATTATAAAACCATTTCCAGTATATATTTCCCATGCCTTATCCACACCCTTATAAACCCATAGCCTGTACATTACTGCCCGAATAAAAGTCCTCTTTTGATATTTATACCTGGTGCTTACGCCATGTCGGTGCAATTTTGTTTCTTGTACAAGCCTATGGTAACTTAATGATTCATGTCTGAGCAATTGAGTGTGATTTTCCTTTTACCCTCTATTACATCATATATGAGTGTCTAAGTGAATTATACTTTCCTTCTTCGTGAGGTGCTTAGTCATGTTATACAGCTTGAGAATCATTCGGTATTGTCAAACATCTCTGTTTTCACATATTAAAAATCCAAAAATATTTTCATAATTCTATGTTTGTTTTGTAAAGCTTATTTATTTCCCTATTTTGCTTGAAGGCAAGCAAACCCTTAAGTGTGGGGGATGCTTGCGCTTTTTCCACTTATTTGTTACAAAAACCAAAAATATTTTAAAAAATTTCACACCCAACAAAAAATTTTAAATTAATATATATATATATATATATATATATATATATATATATATATAATATATATATATATATATATAATATATATATATATAAACTAGTATTTAAAATAAATATAAATAATTAATATATATATATATATATATATATAAATCCTTGTCTTGTCACCTAGGACATTGTTTATAAAATTTCTTTTTATTAGATTTTGCTTAAGGGTAATCAAAGTTTTAAGGTGGGGGATTGATAACCTCAAATTATACATGTTTTTATATCGTATCATGATCTTATATAATCTAATTTGTTAAATAATAAGAACTTTTGAGGTATATAATAGAAAATAGTTGTCATTGTAGGTTCTTTGGAACGTGTCGTGAAAAAAAATGAAGAATACACAAAGATTGAAGCTAAACCGAAGAAATACGAAGAAAAAGGATATCCCGACACCTGTTCACTGTTTTGGTCATAACTCGGTCATACGAACTCCGTTTTAGTTGGTTCAAGCGGCCAAGTGAGCGGAATTCAATTATCTAAAACCATGAAAAAGGCCAGCTTCTGAAAAAGAACAAAAGTACGCCGCACTTGCAGAAAGTGCTGCGCACTTTTCACCAGAATTGAAAAGTCCTTTAAACACCCAAAGTGTGGCGGTTTTACCCAAAGTGCGGCACACTTTTGAGGCGGTGGAGAAAATCAAATGAAATTAAATGAAGTGTACATTAACTCCCTATGTGCGGCGCACAAATAAGTGTGCGCGGCGCACTTTGACCCTCGAATAGCCTATAAATACCCTGCTTGGCACTCCCATTTGATATATCTCTCATACAATATTCATACATCTTACACACACAATCTCTAAAGCCTTTGGAGAAGAGAAAGGAGTGGTGAGGATCCTTGGATCCAATGATCCAAACACCCCTTTAATCCGCCACTTACTACCATATCACCACCACTCTCTCCACCATGAACCACTGCTATAGCCATGAATTCCTTGAGTTCTAACACCATATATAGACCACATACCATCCATTTCCAGAATCTAAATATTTCTTAATTTGATTCTTAGAGGATTCACACCAAATTCCCTTAAGATCATCACCATAAACCTTGTAACCAAACACTCCATTTGGTGATATGTTGCGGATTTTTAGAAGTTACTTGGTATATTCCGGGTTATCTTAGTAGCATTTGGTTGTTAGTTGATCATGGAATTGTTAGTTTTGGGTTGGTAGTTGTTGTAGTCGAAATATTGGTATTGTTACTTTGTTCTCGTATGTGAAACATTATATGATATTTGGATGATTTTGCTATGATTTATGAATATACATGTTTATGAATTCGATGTTATCTTTACTTGGATCCTTATTTATCTCTTGATATATCTTACAATTAAAATAGGCCGAAAGGATTAATTGCCTTGATATATTTTAAATCATGTTTGCCATATGAATCAATATCATGCTTGTGAGAATGGTGTGGTAAATTAATAAACAACCTAAGTAGAATGATGTTTAAGACCCTTCATTATGTTGACCGACTGGGTTGGAAGGAATTCATATGTATGCATATTTGATATAAACCATTCTTAATGCGCTTGTGACGATGTAGTATAAAGGCCGAAATGATTCTATGTTATCATTGGTAGATATGCTTGTTATTATGATTATCCGTCATATATGACTTGTATGCTTTGTTTATATAAAGTCTTGCTCTATCTATATCTATTATGTTATGTAGATCATGCCTTGGTATCTTGCTTACTTTATACACACATTTAGGCTATTTGATCCGTGACAATCATATAGCTTTGTTACTTGATAAACAATATGTGAATTGCTACAAATCTCGTGGAACGACCTGGATTTACCTAATACTATATTACACTCGAATAGGGTATACTTGCCCGAATATTATGTTTTTGGTCAAAATCGGTATTTCTAGTTATTATAAATTTAAAGTTTGTAGAAAACACACATCAAGTTTTTGGCGCCGCTGCCAGGGATTTGTTTAGTTGTTAATAGTTTGTTTGCTAGTCTTGTGCATGTTTCGTGTTTTTAAATCTCTTTAAATCTGTTAAAATATGTCTGTTGTTGCAGAAAGTATGGCGCACAATTAACCTTACGCGCCGCACTTCCCCTGTTCTCGTTTCTTATTTTGCAGGTTTATACCCGAAGTACGCCGGTTTCACACAAAAATCGCCTATTGTTGTACAAATCCAACTTTATAAACTCGCCATACCGTTTTCTGGAAAACGGAACCCAAAAATCACTTTTCTTCAGGAAGTACGCCGCACATACAATCACTTTACCCAAGTACGCCGCACTTTCTGTAAATTTTCACAAACATAATCTGATTTAAAACCAAAACACAAACAAAACCCCCAAATTACTAGTCTCGGGTATGTGATCATTTGAAATTCTATTTTATCTGATTATACGCCTTGTAATTTTGTTAATATTTAGTTGTCATTAAAAAAAACCAAAAAGATTTTATTTCTAAATTGTTTTTGCTTATTTTATTTACTGACATGTTCCTGTTGATATAATAAACATGTGTTTTGTTAATATTTCTTGCATTTCATCTGTGGAAAATATAATTTTCGGAAATTTCACAGAAAGTACGCTGCACAATTAATTTTGTGCGCCACACTTTGCACATGCATTATAAAAAAATTCCAGATTTGTATAAAAATAATAACCAAATGCAATTTATTTATGTTTTTATTTGTTTGCATTTGTTTGCTTGCTTGTGTATGTGTGTTTGCTTGCGTGGTGAAAAGATATAAAAATTAAAAATAATTAAAAACCATAAAATATTTAAAAAGAGCTTCGTATTTCCTTTTCTTAATTTGTATGTTTGTGTTTGTCTGCTTATTTGTTTGGCAGTGTTTGTGTATGTGATTCTTAACTAATAAATAAATAAAAAATTCCTAACTAATAAAAATAAAAAAATGTGTATTCTGTCATAATAAAACCGCCACACTCATCTTTGTGTGCGGCGCACTTTTTAAATTTTTGCCGCGCTCGTATTTTTATTTGAAAAATTAAAAAAAAAATTAGGTTATAAGTACGCCGCACTTTCTTTCAAATGCGACGCACTTTTGTTCTGAAAAAAAAATTTATAAAAAAAAATTAAAAAAATTTTTAAAAAAATAATAATTAATAATAATAGTAATTTTGTAAATTATTGTTTTAAAACCTTAAATAATAATTAAGTGTTTGATATATGTGTTTGTCTTAAAACCAAAAAAAAATACAAAAATACAAAAAGATTTTATTTTTGACATTAACTTTTTTTATTAATATATGTGTTTTGAGTGTTTGCATATTACTAATTATATTTTCCTTTCTATGTTATTTTTCATTTCGTAATGTTTTGTGTGTGCTTGTTTTAGTAAAATGTATATAAAAAAAATTTAAGAAAAAATATATAAAGAAAATATGTTTTGAACTTTGTGGGTGTGTTCGCTGGAAACCCTCACGAGACTATAACTCGTCCACTCGGGCTACCGAGGGGTTTAAAGGCTTATTGCATACGCTAAATACAACCGTGGTGCCTACAAAAGTGCGCTTTTGTATTTTACGGTTTTTGTAGTTTAGTTTATTTTGCAGATTAAATAAATAAGTGAAGCTTGGATTGGTGGTACTGTTATCACTTGGGGGCCGATATATTTAGATTATTATATTACATGTGGTAGAATACACATGCTTGGCGTTTCGTTTAGCGCCGTATCTTTCAAAATTCAACCGAAAACTTATGAGCCCCGGAAAGTCTCGTTTCTCTTATATTTATTTTTCCCGTTCGTCCCACTTTTAAGTTATTTTCTAATTACGCATAATGCTCAACTTTAGTGTGGGGGGAAAATGAATTGAAAAATTAGACTCATTATTAATTTGTAACTTTTTTTCGCCCTCGGTAATCTAAAAATCTATTCTTGTTTTTATATTTTTTTCCACATTGGTTAATATATTAGAATAAAAATGTAGTAAATAAATAAAGTTTTGAAACCAGAGATGTGTCCCGATTGATAAAGCAGATCCAACTTAGGATCGATGACATTGCGCATTTATAACCATTCCAGTAAATATGTGAGAATTTTGAGCCTGTATATATCATACGTATTTTATGCTTGATTCCTTTGATTATGAGTGTGCTGGTGATTTATTGATTCTAGAACCTGTGCTTGATAATCTTTACGAGACCGCGGTGAGATCATGTTCGCGTAATATAGGTATTTTTATGTGATAAAGAGGCAACTTAGGATTAACCCAAATAGCCATTCCATTTATTATTTATTCTCTTAGCTGGTTACACTGATCAGCTAACCACCCAAATAAAGCCCTTATGTTAGCACTCACCTTTAGTGCTAGATACCCCTAGTTTAACCTCTGAGCCATTCTATTCATTTTTCTCATCCACTAAAATAAAAAATACAAAAATATATAACCTTTAGCCTAGCCTTACCCTTATCGAAAATCTCTACGGTTGGTTGCTAGTTGCTCGGTATGATTGGTTGATTTTTGCTTATGGTTTGCTCGTGCTTTATTACGAGGGTTGTACTATTTCAAAGAAGTCGAAGGTTCGAAACTTTGGTTTTCGTATTTTTTAAGGTGTACACTTATATTAAGTGTGGGGGAACTGTTAGTTGTGCGAAAGTGGAGTGAACAAAAAAGAAAAAAAAGAAGAAGAAAAAAAATAAAAAATCGAAAAAGAAAAAGTGATAAATAAGAGCTGGATTGTTGTTGGCACTTGCGACATATTGATATATTATATTTGTGCCAGGTTGATTATGATCGAGTGAGGTTGAGTTGTTCGATACCTCGCGGGTTTGTGGATTGTCGTAACTAGCAACATGGGTTTCTTGGACTTGTCGACATGTATATTATAAAACCAATTCCAGTATATATTTCCCATGCCTTATCCACACCCTTATAAACCCTTAGCCTGTACATTACAACCCGAATAAAAGTCCTCTTTTGATAATTATACCTGGTGCTTACGCCATGTCGGTGTAGTTTTGTTTCTTGTACAAGCCTATGGTAACTTAATGAATCATGTTTGAGCAATTGAGTGTGATTTTCCTTTTACCCTCTATTACATCACATACGAGTGTCTAAGTGAATTATACTTTCCTTCTTCGTGAGGTGCTTAGTCATGTTATACAGCTTGAGAATCATTGGGTATTGTCAAACATCTCTGTTTTCACATATTAAAAATCCAAAAATATTTTTCATAATTCTATGTTTGTTTTGTAAAGCTTATTATTTTTCCTTATTTTGCTTGAGGGCAAGCAAACCCTTAAGTGTGGGGGGTGCTTGCGCCTTTTGCACTTATTTGTTACAAAAACCAAAAATATTTTCGAAAATTTCACACCCAATAAAAATTTTTAAATTAAAAAATTAAAAAAAAATATCAAAATTTAAAAATATATATTTAAAAAAATAAAATTTCCTTGTCTTGTCACCTAGAACCTTATTTCTAAGTTTCTTTTCTTAGATTTGCTTGAGGGCAAGCAAAGTTTTAAGTGTGGGGGATTTGATAACGCTCAAATTATACATGTTT
>BQNB010029639.1:14288-55581 GCA_026074375.1 Tanacetum coccineum
ATTCCTAATTAGTATTTGTTTCCAATTATAACTCTTTTTTTTTTCTATTTCCTTTTCTTCTTTTTTTCAAAACCGGCCGAATGGCCCTCTTATATTTTATTTTATTATTAATTAACTAATTACTTGTATTACCTTGATTTTCTACAAAAACCTAAGCTAATTTGAGTAAACCTTTTTACATAAACGCAAATTAATAACTTTCTAACAATACTTTCCATTTCACAAACTCACTTTCTATAAATAGAAAGTCCTCCAAAAACTCTTATATTCTATTAAACTCATTTCCTTCTCAAATGTCACACTTCTTATTTTAATCCAACACTTATACATCCACATTTTTACCAAACAACTCTCTCAAAATGCCACTCATTTCCCATTATCACTATAAGGGATCAAAAATGGAAATTTTCCATCAATCAACTCATTCTAATCAAAAATGAGATGAACATGCATCTCAAGTTGATTACTAAACACACAAACAAACCACATAAAGCACAAAATAAGCACACACAATCACTTAGCCAATTCTAACGGATTGACTAACCTGCTCAAAACACGGTTGTCTTAATCACCATTTTGGCTTCGTTATTTTTAGCAAGTTTCTTTTTAAGATCATCGTTTTGTTTATCAAACGGTATTATTTCATCCTTTTTAGTTTCAGGATTATTTTGAATAGGAGGAAAATCACCATAGGTAATAACATGCCAAAGATCTAGATCTTTTGATTTCACATAAGTTTTGAATATATTTTTCCAATAAATAAATCCATCACTTTCAAATAGTGGTGGTCTTTGCATAGATTGCCCTTCTAAATATTTTTCCGATTCCATAGATCGATTCAAGTTTTAAAATACAATTTATTTTAAAAATCTTGTTTGACGTGGCTCCTGATACCAATTTTGGAAAACTAGAAGGGGGTTGAATAGTTTACCGCTTTTTAATTTAATGTTTAGTTTGATTATAAAAACTTATATTCGACTTTATGTGAATTCACAATGTGCACAATATGAACAATTTAACTAATCAAATAAGTAATGACAAGATATGAAATAAGTATGCAAGATAAGAGATAAGAGATAAAAAGATCAAACCACAACACAAGGATTTATAGTGGTTCGGTAACGAAACACCTCTTCGCCCTACTCCACTCCCCGAGCATCAAACTTGAGAGTTTTCTTCACTATGTCAACAAGCTCCCTTTAGGCGGAGAAAACCGTACACAACTAAGCTTACACCGATTTCCGACACTAAGCCAAATGTCGACTTCTAATCCTAGCTAGAACCAATATATCACAACTAATCACACTACTTCACAACAATTCACAACTTCACTTCACCACACCACTTTTTCATCACTTCACAACTTCTCTACACTTCACAACTTCTCTACCCTTCACAACTATTCTATACTTCACTTCACAACTTCACTTCAATTAAACACTACCTTGATCACACCAATCTAACACTACTTACTAAGATCACCCCGATCTAACTATACATACAATGATCACCACAATCTACCTAGTATACACAATACGATACATACCTTTACAATATACACAAATGATTTACAAGATATAATATAATTGCAACAAGGTTGCAAGGACACACACTAAGCTATAATACTTCTTCACTTGATGGTATGAAGTATTCTTCTCTTGCACTTGAGGATCAAATCTTGGATCACTTGGAAACAAAGCTTTATGATTAAATGATCAAAGGAAGGAAAGGAGAGTATAAACTGATTTTGAACAGAAAGAAAGTGTGTGCAAAAGGTGAGAAAATCAGTGGGGAATAGTCTAGTATTTATAGGCAATGTTAGTGCAAATATTACGATATTTAATCTATACGATTTCTTTATGTTTTGGTGATGATAAACTTGTAATACGTAATGTAAAGTGCGCAAGTTACTTGTAATCACAAATTATCAATGCATACTTGCATCCATATCTCTCGACATCTCAAGTCTACATCAACACCAACATTTGTTTGCACCCGACGTAAATCACGTAAGGTATGTACAAACAACATTAAACTTGTAGGATGATCAAAGAAATAAGTTTTTGTCTTAAACTTTATATTTTTGTAAATATAACAAAACAATTTCTCAAAAATTATTTAGAAAAATTATTTTTGAATTATAAAGAAATGTTTTATGTTGTGATTGTTTCAAAATTCAAAATCTGGTTCTTTTCCCCTCAAAACATGTTAAACTTTTATCAGACAAGTTTGTCACCACAAAAAGACAAAAACAGGAGCGTCTGTCGGGGCGGTCCCTTAAATAGGCCGGCGGCCCCCTTAAACCCGACGGCCCCCTAATATATCTGGGACCGCCGTTTCCTGACAGGCCATTTTTCAGCTCTTATTAATAGTGAGTCACCTCTAACTATTTTCACAACCCTTTTGCATGAATTTCTCTCAGTTCTTTCTCTCTGGATCTCACTAAATCTCTCTAAATCTTTAATCATTTAACTCTTTCTTTCTCTCTGGATCCAATGTTCTACTCTTTCTTTCTTCGCTCAAGTGCAAGAGAAGAACTTCGGTCATCTTCAAGATCAAAAGTTATGTAGTCGAGTTAGTCCATTTGTAACATTTGTTACATATAGATCGAGTCCATGTCTTCCAATCTTTAGTAGTGTGTAGATCCAAATGATGTATATACTTGGATGGGTTTATTGTGGGTTGGTTAGTATTTTAGGCCTTAAATACATTGGTGTAGTGTAGATTGGTTCTAAACTAAGATTAGGACTCGACATCTAGCTAGAGTCGGAAAAGATATGTAAGCGACGTGGTTTATGTGTTTAGGCCATAAAACACAAGGGTTGTTATGTTGTTGCCATTAAAATCATAACGGTTTTTGGTTTGTACCCGGAAGAGAAACTCGACATTGTTTAGTGTCGGAAAATAAATGTAAGCATTGGTATAAGGTTTTCTTCACCGAAGGGAGCTTTTGTTGATTAGTTGAGTAACTATGTGTTGGATACTCGAGGGAGTGGAGTTAGAGGGCGAAGAGGGTTTCTGTGACCGAACACTATAATTCACCGTGTCGGTACGTTTACAAATTTCTTTTACCTTTCGCTTTAACTTACGTCTTTACTTTTACCGCTTTATTTTCTATACTTGCCATTGTGCTTATGATTGTTTGTGAATGATTGTGTATTATATTGTTAGTTAAAGTTGTGTACTACTTGTAGTTATTATTGTGGTTGAAGTTTGTATTCATTAAGATATCGTGATAGTTTTGGTAAAAACCTATTATCGACAAACTTCTCATATTACGTCTACTTGATTGGCGATTTGATTACTAAGGATTAAAGTTTTTAATTGGAAACGTATTTCACCCCCCTCTACATTTTCCACCAATTGTATCAGGAGCCACGGCGCTCTGTTTTCAAAACAAATTGGTTTTTAAAATAGAGTAGAGTACGATCCATGTATCACAAATTACCCATGAAGGGATTAAATATAGAAAAGATGTTTTGTTGTTTGTTTGTACTAGTTTTGATTATTTAATATACTTTGTATATAGCTTGGAATGGAAATTTTCTCAAAAGAACTTGGACAGTACCAACTTTTGTTAGTCTAAGTCGTAATTAAGAGTAGAAATGATGTCCTAAAACAACGAACTTTATGTGCAAGAATAACTTTTTAAAGTCATTGTTCTACAGTTAAGTCACCAAATGATTTTGAATTGAACAAAAAAAAAAAGTGTTTTGGGGTCACTGGTGCTTGGTCCCATAAATGTTTGGGCGGCCCCCAAATATTATCTAGGGGCCGTCACCTTTATGGGACGTCCTGTCTGTTGCAGCATAATTTGACAAACTTTGGAAATGGTCATTATAAAATAACCTAAGTCACGTATAAGTAGTGTCACCCGCCATTTCGAAGATAATTGAGTCTACTTTCATTTAAAATTACTTCAAGTCTTCATTCTAAAACTTAAATAACTCAGAAATGCAAAATACTACATGTGGTCAAAACTTTGAGTTCTGTTTTAACGTCAAAAATTGTATTTTATATTTTCCTTTGGTCGGGCATTTTAATGTGATATATATCTTTGAAAAATAGTTTATTTAATCTGATGTTTCAAAAATATTATCTTAATTAATTTTTGAAATGGGGGAGGAACTATTTTATTTCAATCAAAATCAAGCTCGTATACATCGATTATATTAATACACAAAACAACGGACGAATATCCTTATGTGTATCCGCTAGATGATTATTGTGTATTTACTTTTGTTTCAATATGGTAAATTGTATTAACAAGTATTCATTTACTATTTGTATTTGAGGTAATTTTATATCTAACACATGTGCCATGTCATATGCTATTTGTATGTTATAGTTTTCCGGATTATTGCCTAATAGGGAATTACACTAGATTCTTACGTTAAGTTGCAAAATTGTTTGTGCATGTGAATATGGTATAGATTACAATATCTACAAGTGTTACATAAATATCTTGTAGGATTCATTTTGAGTCTTTAGAATCAATTTAGGAATGAGATTCAATAGTTTGTCAAGTGTGTGGAAAAATATGTCCTAAGATTGTTATTAAAACCCGTCACTAAATATTTCCAACACATCAACTCTCTTCCAAAATGTCTAAATATTTCATCATCTTGCGTTGTTTGACCTCGGGTTGGTTAAAGAAAATAAAAGATTGTATTAATACATTGATAATTAAGTAAAATGAAATATATTTTTTTAAAACTTTGCTTGTGCTTGCATTGTTCTAACACACACACTTAATTATATTCTTTTTATAAACATATAATGTTTTACAAAAGATGTGTGTTGTATTAAAATCCCCTTAAATACATGGTCGGCCCCTTTAATTTTAAGGGGACCGCCTGTTAAGAATTAAGGGGGTCGCCCATCTGACGAATAAATTTTCCTAATTTTTTGATTTTGGCATTTTAGTTTTGATTGTAGTTCACTGTTCTTGTTTACTTTTAAGTACCTTATCAATCATTTATAATAATGAGACTACTAATAAAGTATTGAGTAAATTGCAAAATGGTCCTTTTAGTTTGGCAATTACAGATTTGGTCCGTCAAATTTTGAAATTGCAAAAAACATCCGTATTTTGAGGGTTTGGTTCCACTTTTGGTCCTTGGTCGAATTGAAATGACTAAAATACCCCTCTGCAATTTGGCCAAACCACAAGGACCATTTTTGTAATTCTCTCTTTCTATTATTATTATTATTATTATTATTATTATTATTTTATATTAATATTTTTATTTTTAATTTTTTTTTTAAAATTTAATTTTTTTTTTTCGGTTTTAGTTTACGAGCAATAATAAAAAAATCTTTAAAAAAAATTAATTTTTTAGTTTTGGTTTCAGTTTACGAGCAATAAAAAAAAATTTTAAAATTTTAAATTTTTTTTTATTTCGGTTTAAGTTTAAGAGCAATAATAAAAAAAATTTAGAAATATTTTTAAGATTATTATCATACGAAGCAATTTTAAAAAGAATATAAAAAAATTAATTTTTTTTATTAATTCGGTTTCAGTTTAGGAGCAATAATAAATAAAAAAAATTTAAAAATTTTATTTTTTTTATTTCGGTTTCAGTTTACGAGCAATAATAAATAAAAAAAATTTAATATTTCTTAAATTAATTTTTTTTAAATTTAAATTTTATTTATTTATTATTGCTCGTAAACTGAAACCAAAATAAAAAAAATTAATTTTTGAATTTTTTTATTATTGCTCGTAAACTGAAACCGAAATAAAAAAAAATTAAATTTTTTTATTTATTATTGCTCGTAAACTGAAACCGAAATAAGAAAAAAAAATTAATATTTTGTTATTTTCTTTTTTAAAATTGCTTCGTATAATAAATTTTTTTTAAAAAAAATCTAATTTTTTATTTATTATTGGTCTTAAACTAAAACCGATATAAAAAAATTTTAAACATTTTTAAAAAAAAAATTTATTGCTCGTAAACTGAAACCGAAATAATAAAAATTAAAAAAAAATTTAAAGATTTTTTTTATTATTGCTCGTAAACTGAAACCGAAATTAAAAAAATTTAAAAAAATGAAAAAAAATTATAAAAAAATTAAATAATAATAATAATAATAATAATAATAATAATAATAATAATTAATAGAAAGAGAGAATTGCAAAAATGGCCCTTGTGGTTTGGCCAAATTGTAGAGGGGTATTTTAGTCATTTCAATTCGACCAAGGACCAAAAGTGGAACTAAACCTTTAAAATAAGGACTTTTTTGCAATTTCAAAATTCGATGGACCAAATCTGTAATTTAGCCAAACTAAAAGGACTATTTTTGCAATTTACTCTAAGCATTTAATCAATTTGTTCCATCATTCCTAGACCTAGACGTAAGTAATTGAAGGGCACACGTTTAAGGGGTTTAGTTAGAATATCGACAATGTTATCTTCCGATGAAACATTTTCTACGGAAATATTTCCTTTTTGAACATTGTCACGAAAGAAATGATGACGAATCTCAATGTGTTTTGTACGAGAGTGTTGTACGGGATTTTTACTTAAGTCTATAGCCCCTTTGTTATCACACATTATAGGAATGTCATCTAACCTAATGCCATAATCTACGAGAGCTTGTTTCATCCATAGTGCTTGTTGACATGCCTTTCCGGCGCTTACATTAAACGGCTTCGTATGATGGAAATAGCAAAGAACGTTGCTATTCTGAAAACCAAGATGTTAAACAACATCCCATAAACGTGCAAATACCGCAAGTGCTTTTTCGGTCCACATAATATCTCGCATGATCAGAGTCTGCATATACTATGGTTTTTATGCCGGACCCCTTAGGATACCATAATCCTAAGTGCATAGTGCCTTTAACGTATCGGAAGATACGTTTAACCGCTTCAAGGTGAGAGGTTTTAGGATCCTCTTGGAAGCGTGCACAAAGGCAAACACTAAACATGATATCGGGCCTACTTGCCGTTAAGTATAGTAAACTACCTATCATACCTCTATACTTGGTATTGTCTACGACATCATCTTCTACATCTATCATGATTTTTTTCCCCGTAACAATAGAGTTTTCTATTGCTTATGAGTCATCTAATCTAACTTTTTTAAGCATTTCTTTTATGTATTTTGATTGGTTAAAAAATATACCATCTTCTAATTGTTTTATTTGTAATCCTAAGAAGAAGTTAAGTTCCCTCATCATACTCATTTTAAACTCATCGTGCATGATCTTGGCAAAATCATCGAACATCTCTTGACAAGTTGATCCGAATATAATGTCGTCGACATATATTTGGACAATGATGATGTTAGAGTCCTTTTTTCTTATAAAATGTACTAGTCTACCAATCTCCATTGGTATAATCATTTAATAAGAAATCTTGTAATCTATCATACCAAATGTAGAGCTAGTTATAGTCCGTAAATCGCTTTCTAAGTCCTATAAACAAAGATTATATAGTTTTGCGAATCAATGAATCCTGAAGTTGTGCCACATAAACCTCCCTCCTTTATAAAAGAAAAAGTTTTAGATGTGTCCATAATGGGAATCAGCTCTTACATCCATTTGAAATACCTAAAGTCTAGAGCGCATGCATTAAGCATATAATATCTTATGGATCTAATCTACTATCGGGTGCATAAGTTTTGTCATAATCAATTCATTCTTGTTTATTATAACCTTGGGCAACTAACCTAGCTTTGTTTCTAGATACGGCACCATTTTCATCAAGCTTATTTCTATATAACCATTTGGTTCCAACTATGGTCATATTCTTAGGATTATGGACTAATTCCCAAACATCATTTGATATGAATTGGTTTAATTCTTCTTGCATAGCAATTACCCAACTTTCATCTTTTAGGCTTCATTTATATTTTTAGGTTCTATGGTTGAAAGAAAACAAAAGAAATTACTTTTGTCTTGGACTTGTGATCTAAGGGTTCTTTGATTTAGATTACTTATAACATTTTCTAATGGATGACTTTTCGATTCTTTTATGTTTATGATTTCATTATTTTCTAAAGATTTATCTTCGAGATCATTTTCTAAGGTTCTTCTTTTACTAACCTCAATAGCTTCTTCTTCTACTAAATCATCATCCTCCAAAGTGATTGTGTTTAGCGCGGGAGGAGTTTCATGAATGTCACATTGAAGATTCTCGACTTTCATTGTTGTTTGTTTAAGAAATTATAAAGCGTTAATACGATATTTGAGAGTATCCTAAGAAAACACCTTCATACGACTTTGGGTCAAACTTGGCGAGGTAATCTTTTGTATTAAGAATGAAGCATTTACTTCCAAATACTTTGAAATAGTTAAAGTTTGGTTTTCTACCTCTTAATAACTCGTATGGAGTTTTTTCCTAATATAGTCTAATGAGATCCTATTTATATATGTAGGTTGATGTAATCGTCCGCATTACAACCAATTTTTTTTTGTGAATGGACTGTTCATATTAACATGGTTCTCCTCATTCTTATAGATGCGATTCTTTCTGATCTACAAACCCCATTTTGATGTGGAAACGAGGAGCGGAGAAATCGTGGAGAAATTCCGTTTAACTCAGCAATATTTTCCGAATTGTACTTCATTACAAATATGCCCTGACCTGTCGTTCCAATTAGACAATAATGTAACACTAAATTTATTTTGATCATTTTAACTAAATATTTCGAACTCTTTGAAAGCTTCGGTTTTATTTCCTAAAAATCTAGTCCATGTATATCGAGAATAGTCATCTACAATTACTAAGGTATAACGATTTCCTCCATAACTCCGTACGACGGATGGGCCAAATAAGTCCATGTGTAATAATTCTAAGCATCTAATTGTTGATACTATATTTTTGGTTTTGTGACTAGCATGAGTTTGCTTTCCAATTTTGCAAGCGTCACAAAAATGTCGGTCAAATCTAAGATTAGGTAGATTTCTAACTAATTCCTTAGAAGACAACGATTGAATTAATTGCATATTTGCGTGACCTAAATCTCCTATAGTCCATAAAGTGGAAGTTTTCGTCCAAAGTTGCAAGACATATTTTATCTTCTGGTTTATTTTCTAATTTCATCACATATAGCCCTCTTTTTCTAATTCCTCTACCTATGACCTTTTCATCTTTGATTATTTCGCTATTGTGTTCGGTAAATACTACTTTGCATTTATTATCACACATTTGACCAATACTAAGCAAATTAAATTTTAAATTATCTACGTGCTCAACATTTTCAATAATTAGGGAGTCATGAGAATTCGTGAACCATTTGCTATGATGTTACCCAGTTGCGTAAATTGCTTTTGAAAATGACGTATCCCAACTCCCACCGTACCGTATCCGTTATACCTTTGTATGTAGAAAACAATATTTCGGTTACCCTTCATATTTTTTCGAGCAGTCCACTAACTTTAATCCACCGTACGGACACCAAGTTTATTCCTAAGCATAATCCATGTGGATGCTTAGCTACAAGACAAGTTTCATCTTTACCTTTTCTTCTCAACTTCGCCACTAGCACTCCATCGCCTCCAATAAAGTCTCTTGTGATTATTGCTTTCTGGCGACTTTGACATTTTCCCGATGAGATCTTTGGATCTCCAAATCTAAAGCATTTTCTTTCACTTTTACCATTTTTGTCATTTCTACTTCTTTGAAATGACTTTCTTTCGTCTCGTGGTTGTCTTACAAATCTTCCTCGTCTTTTGAATAATTTCTTGAATTCTTTTACGGCCATGGCGTATTCTTCGTCTTCACTTTAGAGTCGTGCTATCACATTACAAGAATTTCCTTTAATGCCTTCAACGCAAGAGATCTAGCTTTGTTCTCTTTGTTCTTTGACCATTTCAAATCTTTCTTAATTAATCACTTCATAAACTTTCAAGTTTCCAATGAGTTCATCAAGTGATAAATAATGTCCAAATCTTTTGACTCTCAATAGCCGCAAAAAGATAATATAATTAGACTACTCTTTGGGCCCATTTAGGATAATTGCCCTAAGAAATTTCCCTAACATAGTTCTTAGCTAGAAAAACCTCGATCAGGTGCTTTTAGACTAGTAATAAATGTAAATCTAGCAAAAGCATATCTATCGATTCTTCTTTCGAATCAAAAATTGTTCATGATTGTTGAACAAAAATCTATTTTTTATCTTTGACTAGCATTACCGTGGTAGTAGATTTAACAAAGTATCCCAAATTTCTTTTGTGGTTTTACACATAAAAATTCTTTCGTATTCTTTACGGGCAAGCATTTATAAATTACCATAGCCCATTATATTTAGACAAGATTCAGTTTTAAAGATCATCGTTTGTTTATCATATGGTATAATTTCTCCTTATTGTTTCGGATAATGTTTGAATAGGAGAAAATCACCAAAGGTAATAACATCAAAGATCTAGATATTTTGATTTCACATAAGTTTTGAATATATTTTTCCAATAAATAAATCCATCACTTTCAAATAGTGGTGGTCTTTGCATAGATTGCCCTTCTAAATATTTTTCCGATTCTATAGATCGATTCAAGTTTTAAAATACAATTTATTTTAAAAAATTTTTATACGTGGCTGCCTGATACCAATTTGAAAAACAAAAGGGGGGCTTGAATAGTTTAACCGCTTTTTAATTTATATTAGTGTGATTATAAAAACTTATATTCTACTTTTATGGTGAAATCACAATGTGCACAATATGAACAATTTAACTAATCAAATAAGTAATGACAAGATTTGAAATAAGTATGCAAGAAAAGAGATAAGAGATAAAAAGATCAAACCACAACACAAGGATTTATAGTGGTTTGGTAACGAAACACCTCTCGCCCCTACGTCCACTCCCCCCCGATCAGACGAAACTGAGAGTTGTTCTTCACTATGGAACAACAAGCTCCCCTTAAGGCGGAGAAAACCGTACACAACTAAGCTTACACCGATTTCCGAGCAAACCTAGAGCCAAATGTCGACGTCCGTAATCCAGCTAATACCAATATACACAACTAATCCACCTACTTCAACAACAATTCACAACTTCACTTCACCACACCACTTTTTCATCACTTCACAACTTCTCCACACTTCACAACTTCTCTACCCTTCATAACTATTCTATACTTCACTTCACAACTTCACTTCAATTAAACACTACCTTGATCACACCAATCTAACACTACTTACTAAGATCACCCCGATCTAACTATACATACAATGATCACCACAATCTGCCTAGTATACACAATACGATACATACCTTTACAATATACACAAATAATTTACAAGATATAATATAATTGCAACAAGGTTGCAAGGACACACACTAAGCTATAATACTTCTTCACTTGATGGTATGAAGTATTCTTCTCTTGCACTTGAGGATCAAATCTTGGATCACTTGGAAACAAAGCTTTATGATTAAATGATCAAAGGAAGGAAAGGAGAGTATAAACTGATTTTGAACAGAAAGAAAGTGTGTGCAAAAGGTGAGAAAATCAGTGGGGAATAGTATAGTATTTATAGGCAATGTTAGTGCAAATATTACGATATTTAATCTATACGATTTCTTTATGTTTTGGTGATGATAAACTTGTAATACGTAATTAAATGGCCAAGTTACTTTAATCACAAATATAATGCCATACTTCATCATACTCCGACATCGTCAAGTCTTACAATCAACACACACCAACATTTGATTTGCACCCGACAAATCACGTAAGGTATATACAAACAACTTAAACTTGTAGGATATCGAAAGAAATAAGTATTTTTTGTCTTATACATTATATTTTTTTGTAATTAACAAAACATTTTCTTTCTCAAAATTATTTAGAAAAATTATTTTTGAATTATAAAGAAATGTGTTTTATTTGGATTGTTTTCAAAAGCAAAATCTGGTTTCTTTCCCCCCACAAAACATGTTAAACATTTTTCAGACAATTGTCACCACAAAAAAACAAAAACAGGAAGCTCTGTCGTGCGGTCCCTTAAATAGGCCGGAGGCCCCCTTAAATACCGACGGCTCCCTAATATATCTGGGACCGTCGTTATCCTGACAGTCCATTTTTCCAGCTCTTATTAAAAGAGAGGTCACTCTAACTTTATTCACAACCGCTTTTTGCACGAATTATCTCTCAAGATTCTTTTCCTCTCTCTGGATCTCACCTAAACTCTCTAAATCTTTAATCATTTAACTTTTGTTAATCTTGTTTAAATGTGACCAATGTTCTAAACTCTTTCTTTCTTCCCTCTCAAGTGCAAGAAAGAACTTCGGACAAATCATCTTCAAGATCCAAAGTTATTTAAGTCAAGTTAGTCCTTTGTGTAACATTTTTTACATAGAATTGAAATCCATGTCATCCAAAAAAAATCATTAGTATGTGGTAGATCCAATGATGTATATACATTGGATTGTTTTATTATGGTTTTGTTTTAGTATTTAGCCCTTAAATACATTGGTGATGTGGTAGATTGTTCTCGCTAATTTAGGACTTGACATTAACTTAGTGTCAGAATATTGTAATTCGGATCGCTGATTTACATAAGTGTTGGCTATAAAAACACATAGTTGTTATTGAGAACCACAAACATCACTTTTTGTCATACCCGAAGAAAGACTCGACATCTAGCTTATTGTCCGAAAAATAAATGTAACAACGGTAAAAAAAGGTTTTTTCTCTACCGAAAAGGAGCTTGTTGATTAGTGAAGTAAATCTCGAGTTGGACACTCGGGGAGTGGAGTAGGGCAAAGAGGAGCTTCCGTGTACCGAACACTATAAATCAATCATGTTCAGCTTTGCAATTTCCTTTTACTTAACATCTCTTTTTAAAGAAAAAAACTTTTATTTACTTGTAATGCTTTACTTTTTATTTTTACATTAAGTATCATGATTGTGTTGATAGTTGCTATATGTGTTACTTGTGATTGTGTAAAAACTTTGTAGTAATATGTGGTTGGAGCATATTAATTGTTAAGATATGCGCTAGTTGTTGTAACTATATTATCGAGACTTCTCATATTGCGTCTAACTTGATTGGTGATTTGATACTAAAGATCTAGTCTAAAAACATCTGCTGGAGGCGGTCCCCTAAATCAGGCGGCCCCTTGATTTATCCAGGCGGCCCTCATATATTTATGGGACCGTCGGCAGTGAGTTTTGTAATGACTAATCTAAAGATTTTATAAAGAAATGTTAATATTACCC
Organism: Tanacetum coccineum; assembly: GCA_026074375.1. Lineage (NCBI taxonomy): Eukaryota > Viridiplantae > Streptophyta > Magnoliopsida > Asterales > Asteraceae > Tanacetum > Tanacetum coccineum. Next base: position 27,463 of record BQNB010029639.1, read on the forward strand.
CCCCACCCCCCCCCTGCGTTTTCCATAATTGGTATTAGAGCTCATGACGCTCTAGTTTTCAAAACAAATGGTTTTTAAAATAGAGTACGATCCATGTATCAAATTACCCATGAAGGGGGATTAAATATGAAAAGTGTTTTGTTGCTTGATTCGTACTAGTTTTGTTGTTAAATATACCTCGTATACTAGCTTGAATGAAAATATTCTCAAAAATCTTGGAAGTGTTAAGATACGTCTTTGTAAGCCCTAGGAGTAAAAATGATGTCTAAAACACGTGTTTTATGTGCTGGAACAACTCCCTGAAGTCCTACGTCCCTACATTAAGTTACCAAATGATTTTATATGAAAAACGTATTTTTAGGTCACTGGTGGCGGTCCCATAAATGTCCGGGCGGCCCACTAGTATATCTGGGGGCCGTCACCTTTATGGGGGCCGCCTGTCTATTTCGTCAGAATTTGGCAAACTTTGAAAAATCATATAAAATCAACCGTAAGTTCGTAGAAGTCGTACCACCTGCCATTTCAAAAATAATTGAGTCTACTTTCATTTAAAATACTTCCAAGTCTTCATTCTAAACTTAAATAAGTTAGAATTGCAAAATACTACATAGTGGTCAAAACTTTGAGTTATGTTTTATTGTAAAACTTGTATTTTGCATTTTCCTTTGAGTCGGCCATTTCTAATTAATGTATCTTTGAAAAATAGTGTACTTGTCCTTTTAAAATATTGATCTTCGTTAATTTTTAAAATGGGGATGAACTATTTTATTTTCAAATCAAACAAGCTAAGTATACATCGTTATATCTAATACACAAAACAACGACGAATATCCTTATGTGTATGCTAGATGATTATGTGTGTTTACTTTTCAACTTGGTTAATAGATATTAATAAGTAATCATTACCATTTGTAATTGAGCTAATTATATATCTAAACACATGTGCCATGTATGCTATCTGTTTGTTACTAGTTTTTCCGAATTATGCCTAATAGGAATTACGCTAGATCTCTTGCGTTAAATTGCGAAATTGTTTGTGCATTGCATATAGGCATAGATAACTATATTTACAAATGTTACATAAACATCTTGTAAAAGAATCATTTTGATGTAGTAAACATGTTAAGGATGAGAGTCAGTAGTTTTGTCATGTGTGTTGGAAAATAATGTCCTAAATCATATTGAAAACCCCGTCACTAAAATATTCCCAACACGTTAACTCTCTTCAAATAATATGTCTAAATCTTTTCATCATCTTGCGTTGATGGCCCTGGTAGGTAAACAAAACAAAAGATTGTATTAAATACATGTAATAAGTAAAAAAATTATTTTTAAACTTTGCTTGTGCTTGCATTGTTGTATCTTCCAATTATTCTCATATGCACAGAGTAAACCCCCCATAATTCTAAAACAAACAAACTAAAACCCCACTCTCTATGAAAAAACACAAACTAAATACCCACCACACTATCAAAAGCACAAACTAAACCCCTATCAAAAGCACAAACTAAACCCCTATTAATTATATTTAAACAATAAAAAATACACTAAACTACAAATACCATTAGTAATTTTTTTTATAAATTAGCCAAAACTATTCATATATAGTTAAATACATGCTTAATGGGATAAATAAATGCTAAATGCAACAGCATGACAAGATCACTAACTCATGACGACCTCAATACAACTTAACATATATTACAACTAATATAACCACGTAACCAAACTACGATCACAAACAAGACTAACGCCAGTACACGCACAACAATTAGACACAACCCACAAGCAACAAGTTACAACACGACACATATTTATATGCAATCAAGAAGTAAAGACAGCCCGTGTGCATCGCGCGGGTCTGACCGCCTCATGTATGCATAAAATACACAATGAAGTAGGATCGACGACTTGAATGTTTTGTCTAAAATATTCAAGCAATTTACCTTGCAATGCAATTGGTAAAGTCGTCATCTCCGAAAAGCCAAACATGAGCAAATGCACAACATATGTAACTTTGCTCAAACAATTAAAAAATACTACTCAAAACTCAAATTATCTTCTCATCAAAACTTTCTCTTACTTTACCAAATAAGCATAATATTTCTTCTTCACTAAATGAGAACCCTTTAACCATCTAAGGTTAGGACTGGGAATAATTGAATATATTCCACAAACCATTTTTGTTCTTTCTTTTAATAAGTTATCGTAAGAGGATTTTGAATATGAAGATGATTATTATTCAAACGATAATCAATCTCATCATTCAATCAAAAAAATTAGAATATGAACATGAAATCGAAACTAGGATTTATCTAGATCACGGAAATATCAATCAAATGAACATAGATATCTTTCCGTGTCTACATGTTTAACCATCCTCGGATATTACATGAAATCACGAAATTGATTGCAAGACAACAAGATTAGTCATCGAATTGCAATTCACACTTGCAATGAAGATGTTTCATTGAGTCTAAAGTGTTCAAATGTTGTGTTATTAGCTATGGTCAAATTATACATGCTAAACTTAACACACTCTAAGTAGGATTGACGATTTATGATTTTCCATCTGGAAGCTCATAAGTACTCCAACTTGGTAAGCAAGTCTTGGATGTCATTTCTGAAAACTCAAATCAAGAACCCTTATAACTTATATAAGTTTCTCTTAATAACCTAATATCAACGACATCTCCCAAATAATGGAAAAATGTCCCTTACCCAAATTCGACACCTCCACAGATCGATGGATCCTTTATCCTAGATTCATCTTCGGTTTAGGTAGATCCGCCCTATGGCATTAGATTTAAACATCTTCCTCTTGTCAATCTCTTGTTTAAAAGTCTAACATACATGTAACTAAACTTTAGCTAATCATCATTATTTCTACAAAGAAACAAACACAAGATCTATTGAGGTAAATAACCTTAATTGGATTTCTCTCATAAAAGACATGTAAAGGTGCATTCTTTGAACACTCTCAATATAGAGCATTACACATTGTCACTTTTAACCATACGCCTAGGTCCTAGATGACTCATTCTTTCTTATAGCTACAACAACTTGCTTGCTCTCTCATTCAACCTTAGAATTCTACACATTTTGATTAGGATTATGTGAACCGAAATTAAAGTATGTTAGTTGAGTCATATTAAGCTTTGTATGAAAAGACAATACAAATTTTATCTTTGCTACACTTCATTAGGCAAATATAGGAATTCTATTTTATCTAACATGAGAATGACCACTGGAGAACCTATCGCACTAGAAATTCAATTTGACCTAACGGTTGAATTGCTTCTAAGAGTGAAGTTGGGTTCGTGGTATAACCCGTAAAAATGGTCGTGTTTAGTCTGAATTGAGCACCACTAGTGATAGTCTCATATTCATTCTCTAATTTGATTAAATGGCTCTTCCTAAATATGCCTAATGATAGTCTACATCGATAGACTTTGTATTTCATTAGGAGTGCACACTAAGCAAGTAGAAATTAGGTTTCCCCTTGGTCAATCTAGACTACATGCATTTCACATATCTGCTTTGAAATTTCTAGATGATAACGTGCTCCTACGTAATGTAATTATATGCTTTCATGTTTATCTTAATGCTCAACCTTTATTTGCTTAGCTGTAACACCCCCAAATTGGGTCGCAACGGAATAAGGGTCCGGGGCGTGTTACTTCTCAGATCAACAACACAAGATAATATAAGAACGACCAAAAAGTCATTTAAAACTGATACATTGGATTTAATAAAGTATGTGTTACAAAAGCCCGAAGCTTTACTTGTTTACTTGTTATTATTACAAAGATTTCCAGCCCATAACAGATACACAAAATGTAATGCGACTAAATCTTTAATGCATGACTTCATAATATAACCACCAATGTATCCTTCGCACCTCGTGCTTAATGACCTGAAAAACATTGCATTTAAAACATCAAACATTAATTGTTGGTGATTTCATAGGTTTAAGTAAATGTATATCAGGACGCAACGCAAGACTTTCCCAGTGATAATGCAAACAATTCAGACATCACAAAAGGTAATTACTTTCCTAAGTCATTGACACCGAAGCTTGGACATAATGAATACAATATATAAAATTGCCTACATTGCCCGGATGATGTTCAACCCGTAACACTTTATCCGACATGATATACGTTCGTTTCTAGTGATAGCTAGTCACCCGAACGGGGAGGTCAATCCCAAATAGATCTATCTATAATCATTCGCGCTCACATTCCAGTAATTGACAGTTCATGATTCATGGGCATAGTGGGTTATCGCTACTTAGACAAAACGTAATCATGATAAAATGTACACTTGCGTCCAATTTGTAAAACATGCATATGTTTCTCACCCCAAAAACTTGTAATTAATAATTTTTAAAACACGGCTATGAACACACCTCGAGTACGTAAACGATAAAACAAAAATCCCAAGTAAAAACGCGTCACCTAACGCTCGTAATCAACCTAGTTAATATAGGATCAATCAGTATCAAGTATGTTGTCTAACAACAACTATAATAATCCTATATAGTTGTCATTCGTACTATCGATCGGCTAACCATAATTTAGGAGGTCATGACATGACGTACAGTAGTATGACACTTTAAATCGTAAATCCCAACAACTCGTCAATACGCCATCCGAAGAAGCCTCATTATGAAATTCCCTAGTAATATAGCACTTCGATAACTAATAACATATATAATCTATATAGCTATATCACCATCTATTTGTTTAAGTGAAATCCGTAAATAAAAAATAAAAACTTTTATGAATTACGCCTTTAGTAAAAATGACATAACTTTGTCGTTTTAAGCCCGTTTCTCGCGTTTCTTACGCCCATGCTTTTGTATTAAGACGAATGATCATAAAATCACATTCTTAGGTTTTTTAGATTCTGTGATGAATAGTGTTTTTACTGTTCATAACAGCTATATAATCGTTTTTATACGTAAAACCCGTTTTTGTCGTATCTTATTCGTTATAGCTCCTTATTAGCGATTCATTTCGAACACGTTTTTCTCGTAATAGAAAGTTTTATACATATTAATGAATAATTTATAAAGTATAAGTTTCATTGGAAAGTACTTTTTATAAAATTGTTTTATAAAAGTATTAACTATCGTAAACTTGTAAATAGCGTAACTTCTTCGTTATTAATCGGTTTTTCGAGTTCTTTATGACCCCTCGATCCTTGTGACATGTAGTATTTTATGAAATCATAAAACATATATGTAAATTTTGAATTACAAACAGCCCCTTAAGATATTTTTTCCAAAATGTGTTTAAAACTTGTTTTTAGGACTTTTTAGCTTTACCACTTTGTTACAAACCCATTAGAACCCTTAATATCTTATGTCATTGATATAATTTAGGTCCATTAGGTCATGTATGTTCATGTGAGTCCAAGATAACAAGATTAACATGTTATTTAACCATTTTCACTTGTAACTCATAAGTTGACTTTTAGAAACCCTAATTTGCACTTAAACATGTTTATACTTAACCAACATGTTAAAACACTTATACATTCCTTTTAACATAATATTATTATCCATATGACATGTAAATAAGTGTACAAAACAATGATCATAAGTAAATATTCATTTTACATATTCAAAAGTACCCTAAATGGTGATTTAACTAAATATAACATATGAACACATAAAATTCCCCCTAGTATTAGAAATGATTAAGCTTTATATATAACCTTGTTTGGATGAGTAGAGAAGAGAATAACAATCACACCCTTGTGATTAACAACCTTGGCTTGAAAATATTAGGTGAAAACCCTAATTTCAACCAAAAACCCTAATCTTGCAATATCTTGTTAAAACCCTTTCAAAGCTTAACCAACCCTTCAATTCTTCTTAGAATACCTTAAGTATGATATGTAAACTCTAATATGGTGAAAGAAAATCAAAGTATGGATTGTGTATTAAAGGGGTTTTGAGCCGTGAGCTTAAGAGAGACAAGAGAAAGGTTTTTGTGTAATTTTGTTAAGTGTTTATGAAAGTAAGAGAGATTGCAATGCTATAATATAGTGAACATATCTTTTTAACCTAACCATGATCACTTTCCTAAACCCATTGCCACAAGAGCCCCTAGGGTAAATTAGTCAAGTGGTTTCATGGTGTACATAGTGTTCCCTATGAACTTTCTTAACCTTGATAATTTGAGCAAGTTTGATATAAAGATGATAATTTCTTGGTCCTATCCTTGAAAATTCGGCACGATGGCTCCCATGTTATTTATATTTATTATTTTTGGTATTGGGTATAATCGTGGGTATTCGTTTAAGCGTAGTTAGTTTTTTGGTGCTTCCGGAATGCCGAAACCCGTTTTATCGCGAAACGAAAGCATTTTACGTAGCCAATAGAATAATTAAGATGAACAAAGTTATAATTATCCTCATAATAACATATAACACTTGCTTGATGTAAAGAAACATTAATTGTTTAATGCCCTTTACCATTGAAAGATCATTTTAGTTTACGCTAAATATGATTTAACTTAACGTTAACGGTTTTAAAGCAAACGCGAACAACCCAAAAAAAAAATTGTGCATTACATAATGACTTACAATGACCAAAACATGAGGTGTTATATTAGCTAATGAATGCATATTTGTTATAAAAGCGTTTGCCTTTTTCTAGCAATTTAAATAAAATATCTCGTTGTTCATCTAAATAACACATGCTCCTAAGTGCTAAATGCTAACATGCTTTACATGATAGATACATTTAAAATTATCATGTTTTGTTGCAGTCATCTTACATGACTTACATGTTAATTTGTGCACCTCACTATTTTTAGGTTGGATGTATGACAAATAAGGTTTAGATGTCATAACAGTCTTACACCTAATCTATTTTTAATTATTCGCTTTTGATGCATAGCTAAGATAAACATTGCATGCTATATATCTATATGTCTTATACATCTATGTATATATTTTTTCACACTATAATATTTTCTTTCGCGTCGGCGTCACAAATCTAAAAAGTCAAAAGAGTCGTAGAATGGTCTTAAATCTCCTTGAGTCTTCATTCACACCTTCCCTTAATCATCATCTCCATTTCTTCCGAATCATCCACTCTTTCGTCAATAAAAGATTATATACAAATCTAACACTCCTCCAAGTAGGTTTGACAACTTGAATATTTCATTCGAAATATTCAAGTATCTTTAACTTGCGATCGCAAACATTAAAGGTCATATCCGAAAATTCCTATTCAAGCCTTTTAACAACATAAGTTAAAATGCTCTCCTTTCTCTTCGAAGAAAACATTCTTTCTCTTCGACGAAAACATTCTTTCTTTTTGATGAAAACATTCTTTCTCTTCTACGAAACATTCTTTCTCTTCGAAGAAAACATTCTTTCTCCCTTTGATGAAAACACTCTTTATCTTTCGATCACACCTCTTTCTTCTCGCTCAACCACGCCTCTACAACCATAGAGATGTCTAATCTCTTTCCTCTACTATTTCCGTAAACAACTTTAAGATAACCTTAATACCTCGTCTATGATTTGTTTTATAACATCCACATATCTCGAGAAACCACCATCCTCTGGATATGTCAAGCTCGTCGTCTCTATCTTTGTTTGTTTTCTTCTTCTTTATTATTATTATTATTATTATTATTTTATTATTATTATTATTATTATTATTATTATTATTATTATTATTATTTTCGCTCACGAAACACACCGAAGATATGTCACCATTTCCTTCGGGACAATGTTCAAATGGAAATATCTCCATTTGAATAGGTTGCGTCTGAAGATAACATCGTCGACATTCTTTCTTTACCCCTCAACCGCGAATCGTTAAATTGTCTTTGTCTAGGTCTAGGAATGATGGAACACATTCCGTAAATCTTTCTCTTCTTTTCTACTAGTCTCGATGTAACAACTGTCAATTTTTGGAATTTTTAAATGACTATTTTATCCTTTGACTTTTCGGGTCCGACCTGACTTTTTGACTTTTGATCGTTTATTGTCACATAAAAACGATTACCGCGTAACCGGTAACTTTTCGGAATAACATATATCAAAAACGACCTGCTAAATCACGTTTTCACGACTCGGACTCTAAAGGAATTTGATGTAAAACGACATTCCGAACAACTTTTTAGTTTTGCCCGAAACCTGAAAACAAGCAAAAAATGACTGAAATACCCTCACAAAATTTTAGAAGCGAGAACAACGCATACCGACACAAAAATAATTAAATTATATTTAATTATCACTTTTTATGATAATAAAAATAGTTAAAATATCTTATCATGTATCAGGAACGTTTGTTAAAAACGCAAATGTTCGAGTCATAGTTGTATTTTTACGGACAAAGCTTACCAGAGACACCCAATGACTACCAAATAAATAATAAACATTTTAAATAAATTTTATAAAACGTTTATGAAAACTAGTCATGTAAATACTCATATTTTATGGAAAAATTATTTTGAACACAATGGCGCAAGTTTCGTGTTTTGAATCATCCGTTAAGTGGCTCAAACGAGTCCCGAACCATTATTTAACAAAATTTACACTCATGGTCCCTGTGGTAATATTTACAACACCAACCTTATACTATTATAGACTTGTCACATTTTTTTCATACTTATGAGTATATATACTAAAGTATGTAGGGTTTCATTTCATTTTCTGGTAACCCTAGCCACACATATCCCTCTCTCTCTTTTACAGCCGCCGCCGCTCCAGCCATATTCAGGCCACCCTCCGGCCGCCACCACAGCCGCTACATACCACCACCTCGTCATCATCTTTAAGATCACCCCCATCGCTACCACTACTGCCGTCTCCACCCGACGCCACCACCTCACCATCGTCATCCCCCCAACATCATCGTCTCCAACACACCGACACCACATCTTCACCATCAACTCCACCCCCCCTGCCACCATCTGAAATGCACCACCACCATCTTCATCAGTCGACTGAACACCACCATCACCACCACGTTCACCAGCCACCATAAGGGTGCATTCGGTTTGTAGTCACAACCCAAAAAGAGTGCGTTGGGTTGGGTTTTCATAGCACAAGGGTGCGTTTGGTTTTTCTTAACACCATAAAAGGGTGTGTTTGGTTTTATGGAAGCACCGAGGGGGTGTGTTTGGTGTAACCGAAAACAACATAAGGGTGCGTTTGGTGTTGATAAAACACCGTAAGGGTGTGTTTGGTGTGACAGAAGAACCATAAGGGTGCGTTTGGGCTAACAGAAACACCACAAGGGGTGTGTTTGGGTTAGCAGAAACACCACAAGGGGTGTTTTTGGGTGAGCATGAAACCGTAAGGGTGTGTTTGGCTGAGCAGGAAAACTGTAAGGGTGTGTTTGGGTGAGCAGAAAACCGTAAGGGTGTGTTTGGGTGAGCAGAAAACCGTAACAGGTGCGTTTGGGTTAGCAGAAAACCCAATAAGGATGCGTTTGGGTTATTATAAATTGGCTAATATAAATATGTTAAGTTTTGGTAAATATAAAATCAAATTAAGTGGTGGTTAAATTGGTTAAATAAATGTGCTACTTATTATTTTGTTTCCTATTCGATCTCATTTATATATATATATATATATATATATATATATATATATATATATATATATATATATATATATATATATATATATATATATATATATATATTTGAAACACACGGGTGTTTGCAATAGTGATTGATTTATTGAGAGGAAAAACATTGAATTTTATAAATATGGGAACGTCTTATAAACGAATAGATCATGCCGAAAAATCTATAAACTACTATACTTAATAGATTTCATTATAATTTCTATTATCTTAGAAAAACCGATAAAAGACGAAGTTATGTAGTCTTAAGATTGTTTAACTTATAATTATACAATGACCAGATAAACAAACGAGAACTATACTTTTACAAATAAGACAACTATTTTAGCTACAACCCGTAAAGAAAACGGAATACTAAATTATAAAATATTATTTTATAATTCCCGACTAGAAGATAAAGTCATAACTTTTGTAAAAGATTTGAAAACATCGTTTACATAATTCTCAACTATAAAACGTACGTTACTTTGATAGCAAGGACTCTTTATTAACTTATATGGTGATTTCCGAACACGCGTCGAATTATGTTGTTTTAATTAGTTTCTCACATTTCTTATATAATACTTGCAAGGTATTATATACCTCAATTATTTATTTAATTAGTTTCATTTGTTATATAATTCACAGTATGAATTATATACTTATATATTTTTCATATGTAATATATACGGAATATATTACATACTCTGTGTTTACTTTTCGATTTATTTTATTTAACCAACCACCAAACTATTACAACTTGAAATCTAAATCTTTTATCAACGTGTCGCGTTGATGTAACCATCCATTAGAAAACCCAAACTCATCAACCTAATCTAGTGGGTCATAGCCGTTAAGATAAACTGCATCTTCTTGGTCGAGCCGTTCCGTTTTCCGTTTGTGTTGTGCTTAATATGTGCATTTCTGTCAATCGTTCTTCGACATCGAGGTGAGTTTATAGCCCCATGTTTTACTTGTTTTACATATATTTTTGGGGTGAGAACATGCTTGTTTGCAAATGCATTTACATGGTTGATTACAAATTGGTTTACATACTCATTTACATAGCTCGCTATGGGATACATTACTTGACTTCATTTTTGGTCACAAATACATACTTTACTTTTGAAATGATTACGGATTAGCTTAAGCGGATTGTACTGATAACTACAAGTAAATGCCCGAGTGTTCTTGTAGGGAACACTTGCGAGGGGTACATATTCATTACAGCCCGGGTGTTCTTGGAGGGGACACATGTAATGGGTACATATGGTTTCATACTGTGCCCTCTGATGTTCTGGAAGGGTACACCTAAAAGGGTACATATGGTTTTCATTACTGCCCGGGTGTTCTTGGAGGGGAAACCTACGATGGGTACATAGTGCATAGGTTTCATGAACTTAGAGTAATCTTAATCACTCATTGGGCAATACATACTTGTAACATTTCGTGATGGGTTTTTTAATTATCATGCATACTTTGAACAATTACGGTCTAACTTTCATACATACAATTTTTGTGACTATTATAAGGGTTGAAATGGTCATACACACTTTGCAAATCTTTGTGCAACGTTTATACTTAACCAAACCTATGAACTCACCAACTTTATGTTGACCCTTTTAAGCATGTTTTTCTCAGGTGAATTAGATGCTTGGATTATCTGATGTGCATTGGAGTCTAAATTGACAAGATTTCATACATGGATTTCTACATAATAAACAAATATCAAATCTCATAGTATTGCTTTCAAGCTTTTCATTGTTATGCAATTATAGGACAAATGTTATATCAATTTCAAGAAAATTAATGAGATTACTTTGCAAATGACACATTTAGAGGTGAGATTACTTTTCAAACGACATTTAGAGGTCGTTCTCTTGTATCTTGTGCTGTTGTATTATAAAGTAACGCTCCCGGACATATTTCCGTTGCGACACATTTTTGGGGGTGTTACAGATTGGTATCAAAGCCAAGGTTATAGAGAACTAGGTTGCATATTTTACCCTAGACTATAACCGTTTTCACAAATATTGCATCACATCAAACATTTTCAAAGTGCATACACACTGCTTGCTTATGTGCTTACCTTACTTGTTGCATTAAGTGCTTACATGGCATATATATATATATATATATATATATATGCTTGCATCCCTTTTGCGTATATCGTACGTTTATTTATATAAGAGTTATTTATATAAATACCAGAGCATTTCTTAAGACATTGTGAGTTGCACAATGGTCTCATTTTACTTCTTAGACATTGTGGGTTGCACAATGGTCTCACTTCGTTCTCAGACATTGTAAGTTAAACAATGGTCTCTAAGAATATTATTTTTCTTCATAACTTTATACAATATCGTATTACGCGAAGGCCGTCATAATTTTTGTTTACATGGAATTATGTATGAATCTAAGTATTACAAGTCTTGTATGGGCGGGACTTGTAATATGAGGATTGATATGATAATTGCTATGTTAACAAAGCCCGTCACAGTTCTGTTTACATGGGATTATGTATAAATCTAAGTATTACAAGTCTTGTATGGGCGGGACTTGTAATAGGAGGATTTATATGATAATTGCTATGTTGACTCGTTCATAAAGACTTTTACCTTAGTTACTCTAACCGAGTACTCATTAACGATCTTGAAAACTATGTGATTTCCCTGATAGTTTTACTCCCCGTCTCCGAAGACGAGTTTGGAACACTCGTCCCATACTCATTAGAGCACATGCATCGTCATGTCATCCATCACCTTGAAGGTTATGTGAGTACGCGTATTGCATCAGAAATTATTAAGTAGGATGATTTATAATCTCTTTATTTGAAAGGATTGGGACGCCTCTTCAGTTAAATAAAGAAATTGTAAATCACCGAACCATAAGTTTATCAATTCATTATTTACATAAATTGGGACGCTTCTTTATGCAAATAGTAAATTATAAATGAGTTGGCTTAATGGTATCCAATATGACACGAGTATGAACTCGAACCCGATAATCACCAGAATCCGTTAAAAAGGTCTAAGAAACACAATTGTGCCTTACCACTCAGCAGAATCTTAAGGTCTCACTTGAGCTACCTTGTCTCATTCTTAAGTTATTACTTTTACTGTTACAAATCTTTACGATCATAAACTGTTTGTGGAGCTAACCGACTGGTGCACACTTGAACTAAATGAGTTGATTCCTCCTCGAACTAACGACTGAGTACCATATTCCGCCATCTATTATATAAGCTCTCTCGCGAACTCCTCCCATTTGTTAAACTTTTTCTGGGGACATTGTTTCTCGAAACGTCCTCACCTTCTGGATCTCATCAGCGGTTGTTATAGTTACTGTTGTCATGATTGTTGTTGTTGGGTCCTGGAGTGGTCCTAGCTGGTACAACTTTATCCAATAGGTAATGCAACCCTCCTTAAACCAGATAAACACCTACCGACGAAACAGATAGTCGAACTATTTATTTCGGGCCACTAGTAGGGAGACTTAGGTCGCGATACATCCTAGTCTTGCCAAGTAAGTTGGATACCTACATCCATTAGCCTCTTCCGTTATTAATCATCGATCATTACAGACATCAGAAACGAGACTCCGTCCTCGGACATTTAGAACCTTATACAAACATACTCACGCGACTACACTTTCTCCTTCGATGTTTTCACTATTAAGGGAATTCCTTTATAACGCGGTTAAATCAGTCATAAGATCTGTAATGATATTTTTGAGATACCTATTTTGATGGATTAAATATCCTGGTCAAACCTAGCCAATTTTTTTTTTTGGTACATTGAGAAGTGTCAAAACACCGAATCTTTCTGAATAAAGTTATCAGCGTCTTGTTTAGAACTAGTTTATTAAATCTTAAATCTTGGTCACCCAAACGGTTAACAAAAAATTTAATCTCGGGACGAGATTTCTTTAAGGGGTAGGTACTGTAACATCCGGTAATTTTTGGAATTTTGAATGACTATTTTATCCTTTGACTTTTTGGGTCTGACTTGACTTTTTGACTTTTGGTCTTTTATTGTCACATAAAAGCGATTACCGCGTAACCGGTAATTTTTCGGAACATATTTAAAGGAGATATATGTTATTCCGAGACCAGAAATACTGTCAGAATGTGCTGACATGCCATCGTAAGATTATAAAACGAGAACATAATAAATTATATTTAATTTATACAACTTTTTTATTAAATAAAATTAGTTAATAAATTAGTCATCATTTTATTCAGTTGACGTTTGTTGATGACGCAATATTCGAGTAAAGATCATTTTACGGACATAGTTTATCGGAAATATACAAGCAAATAATAAACGTTTTAAATAAATTTTATAAAACGTTTATGAAAATTAGTCGAGTGAATACTCATTTTTATCAGAAAAATGATTTGAAACGCAATGGTGCAAGTTTCGTATTTTGAATCATCCGATAAGTGCCTCAAACGAGTCCCGAACCGATAGTTATCAAAACTATGATAAAAACTTACAAAATCAACCATAAACTATTATTCACTTTCTATTTCATTTTTAAACTTATATATATATATATATATATAAAAGTTATATATCATTTTCATTTCATTTTTTATATCAAAACACACACACCTACACACTCTTCTCTCCCTCCCAATTTTTCCGGCCACCGCCGCCGGTCAGCCGCCGCCGGCCACCACCTCCGGCCACCGGAAAACTTTTTCGGCGAGTTTTCCGACCGAGTTCCGAAAGCCTCCCCATCACCCGATCTACCCGATCCCCACCACCACGCGCTGCCACCGCCACCCCGCTGCCACCGCCATCACCACCACGATCCACCATCACCCACGCCACTCACACCATCGCCACCACCTCCCACACCATCGTCATCATCATCACAGCCGCTGCTGTCACCACGTCACCACCTTAACACCACCACAGCCGCCACCCCTTTTTGGTGCGTGTGGTTTAAACACCTCGAGGGTGCGTTGGTTTTGGTTCTAAACCCATAAGGGTGCGTGTGGGTGGCAGCCACCACCAAGGGTGCGTTTGGCAGCCACCACACCACCAAGAGTGTTTGTTTATGTGGCTTACACCACACCGGGGTGCGTTTGGTTTTGTTTTTGATCTCGACTAGGTTTTGGTTGGTGTTGATAAGCACCACGAGGGGTGCGTTTGTTTGTTCGATTCAGCCGCACCAGGGTGCGTTGGGTTTTGTGTTAAACCGCAAAGGGTGCGTTTGGTTGCTGTTCACCAGGAAAGGGGTGCGTATGGTTTTCATAACAGCCGATTAGGGGCGTTCGGTGTACAACCGATTAGGGACGTTTGGTTTGTCACGTCACTAGGGTGCGTTTGGCTGTTGTAACAGCCATTAGGGTGCGTTTGGTTTATGATAAACAGAAAAGGGGCGTTTGGTTTGGTCTATAACAGATTAGGGTAGCGTTTGGTTGGCTGAAATATGAATTAGGGTGCGTGTGGTTGATATAGAAAACGTATAGGGTGCGTTTGGGATAACAGAAACACACAAGGAGTGTGTTTGGTTTGACAGTTTGACGATTAGGGTGCGTTTGGGTTTGAAATAAGCACCAAGGGGTGTGTTTGGGTTAGCAGGAACGCACTAAGGATGCGTTTAGGATAGCAGAAACACGAAAGGGTATGTTTGGGTGAGCAGAATAACCGTAAGACTGTGTTTGGGTGAGCAGGAAAACCTTTAGGGTGTGTTTGGTTTATACAAATCGACTAATGAATATAACATAAGGTTTTATAAATATTAAAACCGGATATATTGGTGGTTTAAATTGGTTAAATAAATGTAATATATGTTTATATATTTAAAACGCGCGAGTAATTTCAACGCGGATTGATTGAAAAAGGATTTAGTTATATAGTTTTAAGATTGTTTAAATTATTTATAATTATACAATAAACCGATACATAAACGAAAGTTATACTTTTACAACAACGCAACTAGTTTAGTTAAAAGTCATAACAAAACACTAAATTATAAATATTATTTTAAAATTCTCGACTGCGAAGGATAAAGTTTCATAGGATTGTTAAAAGCTTTGAATAAACTCGCATTATTATTATGAATCTTTCAACGTCATTGCTTTTATGCAAGGGAGCTTTTTACTTAAGTTTAATGGTGATTTCTGAAAACATGTCGAATTGTTTTGCTTCAGTTATTTTTCTCACGTTTCTTATATAATACTTGCAAAGTGTTATATACCTCGATTATTCTTTTAATTGTTTGTCTTTGTTATATAATTCACGATATGAGTTATATAAGGGTTCATTTTTCATATGTAATATATACATAATATATTACATACTTTGCGTTCGCTTTTCAAATTATTTATTTAACCAACCACTAAACTATTACCACTTGGAAATCTAAATCTTTATCAGCGTGTCGCGTTGACATAACCATTCATCAGGAAACCCAAATACATTATCCTAGGCTAGTGGGTCTTAGCCGTTAAGTTAAGCTGCATCTTCTTGATCGAGCCGTTCCGGTTTTCCGTTTGTGCTGCGCTTAATATGTGCAGTTCTGCAAATCGTTCTGCAACATCAATGTGAGTTTATAGCCCCATGTTTTACTGGTTTTACATATATTTTTGGGGTGAGAACATGCTTGTTTACAAATGCATTTACATGGTTGATTACCTGATTGGTTTACATACTCATTTATGTATCTCGCGAGGAGATATAATACTTGGTTTAAATTTTTGAACGTAAACACATACTATACTTTTATGATTATGGATTAGTTTAAGTTGCATGAACTGTTAATTACTCGAAAGGTAAACGCGAATGTTATAAGATAGATCTATTTGGGATTGACAATCCCCGTTCGGGTGACTAGCTATCACTGGGAACGAACGTTATACCATGTCGGATTACGATTGGATTGGCGTCTGCGGGGCCAACAATCACATACACATATTATTTTCATAAATGCCCGGGTGTCCTTGAAGGGGACACCTATGATGGGTACATATTATTTTCATTAATGCCTTGGTGTTCTTGGAGGGAACACCCACGATGGGAACATATTCTTTTATTACTGCCCGGGTGTTCTTGGGGGGAACACCTACGATGGGTACATTCTTATTGTGCCTTGAATAAAGTGGCATACAAACAGGTCTACGTCGCAGTTTCATGAACTTAGGAGTGTAATCATAATCACAGATGATGACTATTATATTGGATACAATGGTCATGCATACTTTACAAATCTTGGATTTGAACATATATTTATACATTTTGTGACTATTTAAGGATTGAAATAGTCAGGCATACTTTACAACTATTTGATTTCTAAAAATCATACATACATTTTGGAAGGACATTTAAGGATTTAAATGGCCATACAATCATTTTATGATACTGTAGGGAGACAGTAGTCACTAAATGTTTTACATGGTACTGTGATGACACATTGGGCAAATACATTCATTTGAATTTACATTCATACTTATAAAAACCTATGAACTCACCAACTTTATGTTGACCGTTTTAAGCATGTTTTTCTCAGGTGAATTAGATGTTTGGATTATCTGATGTGCATTGGAGTCTAAAATGACAAGATTTCATTCATGGATTTCTACTTATATACAAATGATCAAATCTCGTTGTATCGCTTTCAAGCTTTTCATTGTGATGCAATTATGGGACAAATGTTATATCAATTTTAAGGAAATCAACGAGATTACTATTCAAACGACACATTTAGAGGTCGTTCTCTTGTATCTAGCGCTGTATATTATGAAGTAACTCCCCCGGACGTACTTCCGCTGCTACCCATTTTTGGGGGTGTTACACCACCGATCCAAGTTCTAAATCATGAGTGGTGTAGTTCTTTTCATGAATTTTTAATTGTCGAGAAGCATAGGCAATCACCTTCTCTCTCTGCATCAATACAACACCTAAACCCTTGTGTGAAGCATCACAATAGACCACAAAGTCTTCGCTTCCTTCAGGTAAAGCCAGAATTGGCGCACTGCACAACTTCTGCTTTATTAACTGAAAAGCGTTTTCTTCCTTTTCACCCCAGTCAAACTTGATTCCTTTCTGAGTAAGCTTCATCATTGATTTAGCAATCTTCAAAAATCCCTCAACAAACCTTCGATAGTAACCAGCAAGACCTAAGAATTGGCGGATCTCCGTCGGTGTCTTAGGAGATGCCCAATCCTTGATAGATTCTATCTTGGATGGATCCACATGAATGCCTCTGCTATCAATGACGTGACCAAGAAATTGTACCTTCGGAATCCAAAATTCACACTTTGAAAACTTGGCGTACAACTTCTCCTTCTTAAGCAATTCCAAAATTGCCTTAAGATGTTCTTCGTGCTCTTTCTTGTCCTTTGAATAAATAAGTATATCATCAATGAAGACGATTACGAACTTATCCAAGTAAGGCTTGCACACTCGGTTCATGAGGTCCATGAATACCGCAGGTGAATTTGTTAGCCCGAATGGCATAACCTGAAACTCGTAATGACCATACCGAGTTCGGAATGTCGTCTTTGGAATGTCTTGCTCTCGTACTCTAAGCTGGTGATAACCCGATCTCAAATCTATCTTTGAATAAATACTAGATCCTTGGAGTTGATCAAATAAATCGTCGATCCTCGGGAGTAGATAACGATTCTTCACTGTCAACTTATTTAACTCATGGTAGTCAATGCACATCCTAAATGACCTATCCTTCTTTTTGACAAACAAGACCGGGGCTCCCCAGGGTGAGGAACTAGGTCTTATGAAGCCCTTGTTGGAAAGCTCTTGTAGTTGTTCCGACAATTCCTTCATTTCAGATGGTGCCAATCGATACGGTGCTCGAGCTACGGGCGCGGCTCCTGGAATTAAGTCGATATGGAATTCCACTAGTCGAGCCGGAGGAAGACCCGGCAAGTCCTCGGGAAACACTTCAGGAAAATCTCGGATGATTGGTACGTCCTTAAGTTTCTTTCCTTCCGACTTGTCCTCCTCCTTCTTGGCGGATATATGTGCCAAAAAGATCTGACATCCTTTTGCCATGTACTCTTGAGCCTTTGAACATGAGATAATGGTCAACCGAGATTCTCTCTCGTCGTTACTTTCGTTACCGCAAAAAAATCAAAGTTTCATTCCCATAGGGAATTCGGACAAGTTTCTCATCAGACACGATCACGGTGTGATACTTTCTCAACCAATCCATGCCGATTATAATGTCGAAACTACCTAGTTCTACAGGCATTAGATCTATGTTGAACGGCATCGGTTTAAGTATAATTTAAAGTAAACCCGCATTCTGGAGTCTTACCCTGGACTGGATAGTGCTGATCCCATCAGCTAATTCGACATCATAACTATTTTCTAATGGAGTTAGGGCGATGTTAATCAGGGAACTAAATGCAATAGATATAAAGCATCTATCGGCACTAGTGTCGAATAAGATAGATGCATAGCGATTGTTTAATAGCAGCGAATTGTACCGGTGAAGAAATGTCGCTGTGCCTGGGACTCCACCATTCCGTTGAATCTGTCACTGATCGATAACCTATCCGCCCTCAGGATAACGAAATGCCCTCATTCCAAACTTGTCGAGTGGACGCCAGACTATCTCCATCACTTGTGTTGCGCTCAGCATTGACGCATCATCCTCAACCCACACTCGTACTCTCTCACATGACGAATATCTCTATACCAAACACTATATGCCCCCTACTTAATTGCTCTTCACCTACACATACCCCTGGGCATGACCCCACATCATAGCCCCTCCCTTGCTGCAAACTGCCTCCCCACACGCGGAGCCCCCTCCACACCCTTCTATATACAACCCATTTTCCTTTGGAATTGACCCTCAATTGCCCTTATGAGTAAAATTTAGCATACTTTGTGTTGCCAGTACTCCTGCTATTAGTGTCTGGCGGGCCCCAAAGTAAAGTGCCTTACCTTGTTGCACTTGTAGGCACCTTCTGAGGTCAGGGCCATTCAATTGTGGTGATAAGGGCCACTCTGGTGCACTTGGGCAAAGATCCCCCATACGGCTTCTTTTCACCTGTCCTCATATTGTAGACCTTGGCGACATTATGCCTCTTGAAGGGTTGTTGTTGGTGACCATGGTTATTTCTGGATGAATCATCGGCCTTTCTTTTGTTGTCAGACTGTCTTTTCGCGTAGGTGCGGAGTTTCTGATCCATCAAGTCGTTGGCCAACTCTATAGTCTCATCCAACGTCTTGGGTCTGGCAGACTTGACATTTCCATAAATGTTATCAGGAAGTCTACTGATGTACTTGTCAACCTTCTCAGTTTCATTAGCAACAAACTTGGTACATATCAGGGTTAGCTCTTGGAAACGTTCAGTGTATGTTGGAACATCATTCCCTTTGACCTTTAGGTTCCACAGCTCGATTTCTAGTTTCTTGATTTCACCCTGTGGACAATACTTGTCCGTCATTTTCTTCTTGAGTACTTCCCAAGTCATTGAATATGCTTCAGGACCTAAGGTTCTTATCTGACCATTCCACCAAGTCAAAGCAGCCCCTAACAGAGTGCAGGTGGCAAACTTTACCTGATTTTCAATAGCACAACCACTGATATGGAAAACTGATTCCATCTTCTCGATCCACCGGGTTAAACCGACTACGCCTTCATTTCCTTTAAAGTTCAACGGTTGACACTTCATGAAGTCAGCGTAGAAACAAGGGCGCGCAGTTTGCACGTTCCTTCGGTTATCCTCGTGTGAACTGTGGCTTTCGTCTCCATTGGTGGAGTTTTACAGAAGAGCTTGATCAATCATAGCTTGAACGGATTCCGGAGTTATGTTGTTTGGGGTGGTGTTGCTAGGAGGGGTATTCAGTCCTCGTCTTGTCACAGGTGCCATGATTCGTCTAAATCACAAGAGACAAAACGTGAGGTCACAATTATGACAAGATATATAATAATTTACAGTGAGGAACATCATCAAGAGAGGTCTTTGTCAGAATATCACATCTATTTCATTCATATTATGGAAAATTTTACATGATTAGTTTTTGATCACTAATTTACGATACAAAAGATCTAAGCTTTTTTTGCTATGCGGGAGAACCCTAATATCTTAACAGCCATCTGAACAACAGCCTATAAAATTAATACAACATAAACCACTAGGAATGTGGTACTATCATATCCCTAGATGCCTCCTGTTGATCTGGGCTTCTAACTTCTGATCCTGCTTTCTAGCTCTCCTTTACGGCTCCCCGATGCGCTAACAAACTCGGCCTGCATTTGTCACTCATACTCTCGGCCTAATGTTGTCCTCATTCACTCGGGAGAGTCTCTGCCATCTGTGCCTGACGCCTACGGTCAGTCTCTCGAAGCGCTGCCATCTCAGCCTGCTGCATCTGGAAGCGAGTCTCATGTACCTGGTGCTGGGTCTGAATAAGAGTACCCTGCAACTGTAGCTGTGTCTGATGTGCATGGAGCTGAGACTCGTGTGCATATACCTGCTCACGGTGGGTCTGAAGCTCAAAATGAACCGCCTGACTCAATCCTATCGCATAAGCCCAAGCCTCTCGGGAAGCATAGGCCTCCTCCTCCACAATCTGTATGGTCTCCTGATGAGCTATCCTATCCTCCATAAGCAAGTCAACTCGCTGCGAGTCTATGGTGACTCGCTGTGATATGCGAGTCCTACCCTCCTGAGCATCCTCTAGTAGAGCATATAAGTCCTGTGTATCATGCTCATAAAGCTCAGCAAGCTCTGTAACCCTAGTATTGACCTCTCCTAAGGTCATAGGTGCTATCTCAGGAACTGCCTCTGCCGGATCTACCCAAGTATCCCTAATACCATACCCAACCTCACTAATCCCCTGTCGTCTCGCTTCAGCATCCACAGTGCTCACAAAACCATTAGTCTTATCCTCTGTCTCAGTAGCGTTTAGCAGTAGAACTCTCCCCGATCTCATACCTGGGGCCTAGAGTAGACAAACACAACCTTTTATGAGGTAGCAGCTCAGACTCAGTAACATCATCCCTATGGTCAACAGGTGGTGGTATGTATAGAGATGGTGGTAGTGGTGGTAGTGGAGGTGACGGTAATGCGGCAGTAACTGCATCAATAAGGTCCTTAGTAGAGGCTATCCTGAGTGTCTAGATTTGGGTTGGACACCCAGATGATGGTAGTAATGGTGATGGCACAGGTGGTGGTGATGAATGTGCAGATGGGGCCATGCACCTAGCAAGGCGCTCCCATGTAGAGGGTGGTGATAGTGAGATATGTGGTGATGGTGATGGAGTAGGCATGGCTAGATGTCTCTCAACCTCTGCCTCTGGTGGAAGGGATATGGAAGCCTGAAGCCGGACAGTGATCCTAGCTCCAGTGGTAGAAATGTCAGTGGAGGATGGTGGTATAACAGGCTCTGTGCCCTCAGGTGGGGAAATAGGCTCAACAGTACGTACAACAATAGCGGAGTCAGCCGGAGCTAAGTGCTCCTCCTCTTCCTCCTGGTCCTCCTCGTCCTCATCCTCATCATCGGCGTCATCCCCAGATGAATCGTCGTCATCGTCATCTCTATCATCTCCCCCGTCCATAGGATTCCGCTAACCGGACCATTCCTATGGTCTTATCATCCTCTAACTCTCTTGGATCCTCCTCGGGTCCGATCTCAGCAAATACCTAGGTGAGCGGGTAGTAGGTGAATCAACAGGGGGTAATGGCTGCTCCTCAACCCGAAACACATGCTCATCCTCCAATGGTATATACTCAGGGTATATAGGCTCTGGTACGTAGTCAGGATCATGTGGCTGTATGAACATAGGCTCACGCTCATCCTCGTCCTGTGGAACTGGCGGTGCCTGTGGCTCCTCGGGGTTAGTATGTTATCCGGTGATGGTGGGGCTACCGGCTGCATAGGGAGTCCATCGTATCCATACACGATGACTCGTGGAGAACCTCTGTCCGACAGCTCCTCGTCAACTCCCCAAAATATCCTCCCCAGCTCAGAATCAGTGTAAACGGAAGTGTAGGTAACCACAGATGATGCAGAAGACATGACTGCTGCAAAAGTAAAAATAACTTATATAAGTATTACTGATAAGACTCTTATAGTAATATACGTAGTATAATTTTATATACGCATATATCAATCATGCAAGCACTTAGTAAAACTACTAATGCTCTAAAAAAGTGTAATGTCATGTAAGCATGTATTATGCTAGATTGCTCCAACAAAGTAATGTATGCGTGTCCCGTGCAAACCTTATTTGTAAATGCAGTGTTTGAAAGTGGTTATAGTCCAGACAAAAACTTTTGACCTGGTTCTCTATAACCTTGGCTCTGATACCAATCTGTAACACCCCCAAAATTGGGTAGCAGCGGAATATTGAATATCCGAGGGCGTTACTTCATAGATCAATAGCACAAGATATGAGAACGACCACTATACGTGTCGTTTTAAAAAGATACATTGGGTTAAACAAAATACTTGTTCATTACATAAGCTCATGGCCTTCAAAAATTGTTCGACAATATAAGTAAAGATTTCGTTTATAACAAATGTTCCCAAAATGTAATACGACCCAAATCTTTAGTATTGTCTCTCTTCAAAGAAGGACCCCCTCCCCCAATGATATATGGGCACCTCGTGCCTATTGACCTGAGAAACATGCTTAAAAACGTCACATAAAGTTTGTGAGATCATAGGGTTTATTGTAATCCAAATTAGTAGGACCGCACAAGGTTTCCAAAGTGTATGATTTAAGCAACAGATGCAAACATCATAAAAAGTAATTACGGTTTCCTATAGCTCGTGACACTGAAGCTCGAATGTATGAACTGCAATAAATTGCCTACATTGCACCGGGAATGATTGTTCTAACCCGAACTTCCCAATATCTGGACATGGTTTACGTTTGTTGTCCGGCAAGCCGACACAGTGAGCGTACTCACCCAACGGGGATGTCAATCCCAATAGATCTATTTTATACATTCGCTCGTTCACAATCTAGTATTGATAGTTATCGATAAGGGCTTCGATGGGTTTATCGCTACTTAGGCAAACACGTTAATCATAGTTACTAAAATGTACATTGACGTCCAATTTGTAAAACAAAGCATGTTCTCTTCCCAAAGATGTAAATCATTTAAATAATTGTAAAACATAGGGCTATGAACTCACCTGAGTAGGTAGTCCTCTGTGAATGATAAATATATCCAAGTATGGCAAAGGAATCACACCGTCAATTACCTAAGTAAATACGGCCAGTCTTAGTCTACAAGTTTAGGCTAACGACTTAATGCATAAACTACAATAAATTGCTAGTTTATATATATACTGTTATCACTTGTGTGGTGGTGCACATGTTTATTGCATTTGTATTTACTTGATGGCTCTTGGGAACGTATACGATTACACACGTTCAAGTGTATGTTATTAATAAATATATATATTTATTAAGTCGTGGTTTAACTCGAATAATATCCGATAAATTTAATACCCGTTCTGATACGTTAAAGGTTCTCAAAATCCACCCTTGCTATGAATTCCTTAGGTTTTCTATAATTACAAATATTAGTTTCCCTCATTGTTTATGAAAATATAATATTTACACTTTAAACCCCTAGGTTTCCACATTTACACTTTTAGTCCTTTAACTTTACAACAATTACACTTTAGGTCTTTACGTTCTCAAAACAGCCCCTTAAGTTTCAGAAGTGTCAAAACAGTCCTTAAAACTTTATAAAACCAATTTTGACAGTTTTAACCCTTAAGTTTGAAATTTGCCACTTTTAGCCCCCCTTAACTTGTAAAAATCGTATTTTAAACCCAATTAAGATCTAACAAGTGGCAATAGGTTTTATTAACTTCAATAAGCTACACAAGCTTTGTTAGCTATATAAAAAGCTCGGATGAATTATTTTGGGCTTATTGGATTATTGGCTCGTTTAAAGGCCCATTAAGCAAATAATGCGTCCAATATGGTATTTTGAAAGCACATAAGCTCTCATTTAAGCTCATTTAAGCGTAATGAAAAATGCGTTAGGCTGAAAAATAAGCTCGGGGGAGTTATTGAGCTGATTCAAGCTTGTTGGGCTCAGTTATGTAGCCATCAACCTTTAACCGAAATGTTTCAAAGGTAGTCAAAATTAGCGTTTTATAATATGTTCCAACTTACTTTCTAGTCTTAATAGGCACTTATAAGCTGTTTTTATTGTTCGGCTTATTTATAATCTATTAAGCTCGTTAATGGGCTTTTGGACCCGATAAGGATTCGCTAAGGGCTTTTAATGTGTGGGCTTGATTTCAAAAGGTCCAATGGTCTTTCTATGTTCATTTTACAGCTTAACAAACTGCTTGAGCTCACAAATATGTCTAATAAGCAACACAGTAAATGATGTATAAAAGGTAAAAAGTGAACTTACATATGCCTTTGCTCAAAACAAGGCTAAATGCTCAAAGTGCTTATTCTACAAGCTCTAGCTTGTTATAAACAAGCTAGTAGGGTCCAATAAGCCCATCCTACTTTGGCTTATCTTCCAAATTAAGCTTAGGTATAGGTTACTTTTTGGTGAACTTTTCTTAACAGTTTAAATTTTCTTTAGTAAAACAGCTTAAACAAAATAAAAGAGCTTATGAGAGCTTAATAAACATTTTGAAAGCATAACATTAACTTAGTACTAAAAACAGAATTTTGCATAAAACTTGAAATTTCATTAATACTTAAAACTTTTACAAGACTAAAAAAGAAAGTACAATAACAGAATTTAAATGACATAAAACATAAAAATATTAAAAGTAAAGCTATACTACTCCTAATTTACATACTCAAAACAGAAATAAGCTAGTCTATTTATAGCCGAATTCTAGCTAGCACTTGTGCTTGTTGTGTTTTTTGTATGAGGAGCTTCAAAGCTTCCATCTCAGCCATCAAAAATTCTTGGTCACCAAGTCAAATGATCCTCACTCTTGAATTATTGTCTTTTATCTTTGACGAATGGGGTTGTGTGGGATTGCCAAGGTGGCATTGAGTTTTGTGATGTGGGGTTTTGTTGTGGGGTTTGATTGTTGTTTGTCTATTTGTAGAGAAAAAGAGGGATAACGATGGATGAATAGTGACAGGGGGCTTTTGGCGGGTAAAGGGGTTAATGGGTGTTAAAGTTGTAATAATTTGATTTGGGTGGAGGTTAACGGGATTATACCCTGTTTTTGTAAAGTGTTTGCATCGTTAGTCATTTTGGACTAACAGTGTGAAGGGATAAGGACTTGTGGTGAAGTGGACTTAACAGTCCTATTTGTTAAATGGTGTTGGCTGTTAAGTGGGTTTGGGCTTATGGATTAGGCCGGGTTATATAAAGTTTTGATCTAGGGCTAATTAAACATTAAGGCTTATAGATATGAGCTTAATGGGCTGACCCGATGATTAGTGTAGAATACACATATCTATTTATGCTTAAAATAACCCAAATAAACCCAAAACGGATCAAAAATGGCAAAAATGTGCTTGTATCTGAGTTTTATGTGTGCAGGTATGGATATGTCAAATATTGCAAGAAATCAGTCAAAAACGGACACGAGAACGGATGAGTGATCAAGAAGCTAAAGAAATCAAAGCCGAAGCCAGAGAGATCATGCCTCAGCCTTCTACAAAGTCAACTGCAGCTTCCACAGTCAACTTACAAAGCCAGCACCACTCTTTGTAACCACAAGGACTGTTTTTGCAATTGGTGAAAGTTAATTATAACCTGAAAAAGGTGCTTGCCAAACACAAGGGCCGAATGTGTAATTTCCTCATAGTTACAAAAGGGCGCGGGTCAAAGTCCGGGTCAAATAAACCCATGGACCCACCTTTCAGCCAATAAGAAGCAAAGCCCCAACCCAACCTAACCCGACCCTAACCCTACACTACCCGGTTTATCTTATAACACATTTACAGTTACTATTCACCTTATTTCCCCCAAATGAGATTAAACTCACTCACACACACACGAACACACTCAAGAACACAATAAACCCTAGCTAACAATTCCTTTTACCCACACCCAAATTAACCATAGGGTTAATGATCCCCTCACACCCCTTAACCCATCCATCACTATCAATCATAAACCCAACCCATTCCACCCTGGCAAAATGAAAGGAAGTGATTGGGTGATGTGACGTGTGTGAGTGTTTACACTCACATAACTAACACACATATGACACGTCAATGATCCGGGTGCACACATGCCTCAATCGAACGATTGAGATACAAGATCAAGGAGAGAGAGTGATTGAAGGGCTGAGATAAGATAGAAGGGTCGAGAAGATGGCAAGAGCTCAAGCTTCGGGTATAAATACCCCCTCATTCCAGCTTATCCAGTGGTGAATTTTTTAGTTTATTTTTGTAGTAGTTTAATTTTTTCAATTCAGTTGTTAGTAGTTTTTTTTATGTAATTTCAATTTCATGTTATTTCATTTCGAATTGTAAGCACTTAATTTCAGTTTTAATAAAAATATTATTTCATATAAATTTGTGTCTCAATTTAAATTTTGTCAAAATATTTGTGTTTGTGATTGATATGACCAAGGCTTGGAGTCTCTTGGAATTGGATGGCTGCTGAGACTCCAAGGGTTTTAGAGCTAAGGGTTAGCATATAGGTTAGATTAGGTTGTTGTTGATTTGAGATTGAGCTTATGTGAATAAGCCATAAGCTCCCACTCAGCTTATATTTCTTCCCTGTTCTTGCTAGGTGGAGCTAAGGTACACACTAGTTAATCTTTAATAAGTTTTACATTTAACTTTATAATTCTGTTTTCTTAATTATGCTTTTGAAATCTGTTAAATGATAGTTTGATAAGCAGTTGGGATTTGTTGATTTGTAATAAGCAGTTGCAATTAAGTAAGATATAATCTGTCATGCGATTTTGAGGTTACTTGATTAAATCAGCTTTAGGAAAAAGTTTGTAAGCTGATCCCAAGTTCAGGGGCTATTTCTGTCAATAGATCAAACTTCGTGTTTTTCATAAAACTTTAATGTTTGGCCACCTACCCTCAACTTTGTTTCGTGTCACTTTCAACCCATGTGTTTTTGAAGATTTAATTTTAGAATAATAAATTTAGTTTAATTAAATAATAAATTAGGTTTTTTAGTTTAATTACTTAAATTAGTTTATAATTACTCATTAAAAATTAGGGCTTTTAATAAAATTAATTTTCTGCATTATTTCTTTTTATAAAAAATATTTTTATAATTTTTAGTTTAAGTTTTATATTTTTAAACATTTAATTTTCAAACCTTTAGTTTTTAATTTTCAACTTTAATTTTAAAATTTTAATCTTTTAAATAGAAAAATTAGTAATAAAAATGTTTTTCTCATCTTTTTAAGTAATTTAGAATTAATTTAGTTTAAAAAGTATTTTTCTTAGTTTTCATCAATTTAATCTCTATTTTTAGAATTTAATTTAGATTAAATAGTATTTAATTCATAAAAAATCCGAAAAGCCCTTAAAAAATATTTTTCTTTTTCCGAAAATTTTCTTTAGCATTAATTTAGGTTTAGGAATCTAGTTTACATTTT